>CM051235.1:149446166-149528666 GCA_027917425.1 Gastrophryne carolinensis | reverse complement strand
GGGCTTATTTCTATTGCAATTCTTTGAATGCTTTTACCCATCATGCAATGCTTTGGGCAGCTATTAGAGTGCATAATGCTACTGTTCCCCACAGGCTGGTTCAGGGGGCAGGCATTTGACTGGAGCAGATCACCCCTGTAAAAGTAAAATGGTACTGTCACCCTTATATTTAAAGTTACTTTGGACCAAAACCCTGCTGGATCGGCCCGGGAATCTTATCCATCCCCTCCCCACAACTGTACATATAGGGAAAAGGTAGATAATCCCACTTCTGCTTCTACATACTATCTACCCTGAAATTCACAATTTCTTTCCTCTGCTTCTCACATGATCAGACACAGCTGTGTATTCTCTAATCACCAATGCCGCTTGCACCAGTGGTGTGTTTAACCACCATGCAAACCATGCAAATGCTTGGGGCCCCTATCTGCCAGGGGGGCCAAGAGGCAGGATCAGATCAGTGGCAACTTTTTGTTTAAAAAAATAAAATAAATAATGGCACTGGACGGGTGGGCAGTTGTCTGCTGCGAGTAAGAGATGCCATTTACCACAATGCAGAGTGAGCAGCAGATAGAAACCCATTGTACACTTAAGTGTGCCTGCTCCTGCATGCATGCATGCTGCTATGACATCACAGCAGCTAGCGAGCTGAATGATACGAAGCAGGTCACTGGGTGGTAGTTGGGAGGCGTGCTAGCTAAAGGTATAGCAGGGCTATATCATATAGAACATGGTTAAGTGAGTGGGTGCGGTGATTTAATGGGGTTTCACATAGTGGGGCATCCTAGTTTGGGGTGTTAGTGATTGTATTTCGCTAAAAAAGAATTTGTCTTTGATTAAGGCCCCCAGACACAACTTTGCACGGGGCCCCAGAAATGATAAGCCCGCCCCTGACTTTGTGAAAATATAATATAATATATGTGCTGCATGGGAGGTCCCTAAATCCAACACGAGCAGCTATCTTAATCCATGGTGTCCAGAAATGTCACTCTGCACATTTAAAACCTCATTAACTTTTTATTGTACTTCTTTAGTTAAAGTGGACACCCACGGGTGATCGGCCCGGGAATCTATAAGATTCCCGGGCCGATCACCTCCCTCCCCGCGGGACATCCGAGATCGGGATGTCCCGCGGGGTGAAACCCCCCAAACACCCCAAACCCCCTTACCTCCTTACCCAAACGCCTCCCTCGCGCCCCTCTAGGCGTGCGCGCGCCCGCGTCAAGAGGGACGCGCGGGAGGCGGCGGCGGAGGAGCCGCTTGTCTGGGACTGTCAGATTGCTTGTCCGTCTGCGCTGGGAGTGGGGAGAGGTGAGTTTTTCAGGTGATCGGGGGGGTTTCACACAGCGGGGCACCCCGATCGGGGGTGCCCCACCGAAGTGGACCAAGACCCAGGATAGTCAAAATCCTGGGTGTTGGTCCACTTTAATGGTGTGAGCAAGCACTGCCTTAACCCTTTTGTTGCCAAGCACGTAACACCTACGTGCTGGCTTGGCTGGGCCTTAAGTGCCAAGCACGTAGGTGTTACGTGCTTGACTTTCCTCGCTTGTAGTTTAAAAAGTAAAAACAACAAATACTCACCTGACCCCTTGTTGGATCCGGCCGGGTCTCCTCTTTAATTTGGTGCCATCCGATCCCCCGTGGGGGGTCGGATGGCTCCAGGAGAGCCCCCGGAATAGGCCGCCCCCCCCCCCGCTTCTGCAGCAGCAGCTTCTAACTGTAAAAAAAAAAAAAAAAAAAATGACATTCACTTACCTGTGTGTGCGCTGGCTCCCGCTGTCCCTCCTCTTCACCTGGGGGGCCTCCGATCCCCCCCCAGGACTTACCGATCTTCAGGAGAGAGCCTGGGAGGCTCTCTCCTCTCTTCTGCACGATGGCGGCCGCCATCATGCCTCTAAGCCCCGCCCCCTTGGGGGCGGGGCTTATGAAGTCATCCCGGCCCCGATCTCAGGCTTCAGCCTTCTCAGCTTCTCAGATGCCGGTGATCGGTGCCCTGGAAGGAGGTGGCAGGAGATCCTCTGATCTCCTGCCTTCTCCTTCTCTGGATGCCGATCACCGGCATCTGTCAGCTGAGCGGCGAGGGACAAGAGCTTGCAATCGAAGGTAAGTACAGTAAAAAAAAATTTTTTTTTTTTCTAATAAAATACTTTTTATTATTGTGTGGTGTTTTTTTTTCACATTAACCCTTTGTGAGCTGGTAAGGGGTCCATGAGACCCCTTATACCAGTTCACAAGGCTGGGGGGGTGGCAAGTCACCTGCCCTAGCGGGTGGCTTGCCATTAACCCCCGCACCCCCATTACCTGCCTCCCCAAAGGCCAGGGGGGGGCAGAGGAGCCCGGGCCCACATAGGCTATGTGGGCTCGTAGGCTGCAGGGTGGGGGGGCCACCAAAGCTGGCCCCCCCACTCTGTGCCTACAAGCCCCCATAGCTGGTCCCGGGCTGGTTACTTTGGGTAAGGGGGACCCCACGTCATTTTTTTTTTTGGATTTTGAAGGGTTTTTAACCCTTCAAAATCCAAAAAAAAATGGGGTCCCCCTCCCCGGGAAGGGGGACCCTATGTCATTTTTTTTTTTAATTAACCATTTGTCATCCAGCAGCTATAAAAGGCTTCTGGGCAGGAAAGGGTGTCTACCTATACATATGTGGTATCGCTGTAACCGGGAGAAATTGGGGTTTCTCACGCAATAAGATTTTATTGACAAACTTACATTTTTTATTACAAAAAAACTCTACAAATTGTAAAAAAATGTTTTTTTTTTGTTTTTTTTCACACATTTCACCCAAAAAAATTGAGAATACACCTAAAAAATACAAACAAGACATTTCATGTTAAAGCCCAGACTCTGTTGAAAAAAACAATATATAATTTTCCTGGGAAATCCCTGGAAATCCCTTCAAAAATGACAGTTGAATATGTGTAGCGCAAAATGGTGAAACATCGTCTGGCAACAGGGAGTGGCAAATGCTGCAGGTAGGCTGGCAGCGAAAGGGTTAACTGACTGTGCCACACCTTGCACATTAGTAAAAATAGATCTTCAATAGCCAGATTAAAAGGCAGCAAGCAGCATAGACAAGCACACCCGTTAACACACAAAAATGACTAAACTGGCAGTATATAGGCAATACATTTGGTTGTGCAGTGTTGTTAGGATTTTGTCATCTTTAAAAAACATAGACATATTGTTATAAATTAATAGACCTTAAAAATGTATCTCTTATTCTCTAATTAAAATCTTAGCAGCCTTTGACTTGAACTTCTTTTTGTATAGGTCCTTAGGTAATGGCAAAGGGGTACCAATTAATGTTCCATTGCTGCAGCTACCACCTAGACATTTGTGCGACAGCCCATGACCACTATATTGTGCTTGTGCCCTCCTGCTTTATCTCCCTATGTTGTCTCTAGATTTCCGTGATAGTTGGCAAGGCTTTAAAGTGGGCCAACACCCAGGGGTGATCGGCCCGGGAATCTATAAGATTCCCGGGCCGATCACCTCACACACCGCGGGACATCCGAGATCGGGATGTCCCACGGTGTGTAACCCCCCCAAACACCCCGAAAAACCTTACCTCTCCAGACGCTGCTTCCGCCGCCGCCGCCTCACTCGCGCTCCTCCAGACGTGCGCACGCCCGCGCCGGCCGTCTCTGAATGGCCGGCGCGGGCGCGCACACGTCAAGAGTGACGCGCGGGAGGCGGTGGCGGGCGCGATCCCTTGTCCGCCGACGGACGTCACTTGTCCGTCGGCGGGCATTGGACAGCGCAGTCACGTGGGATCGTGGAGAGGTGAGTTTTCGGGGTGTTTGGGGGGGTTTTGGGCAGCGGGGCACCCAAAATCCTGGGTGTTGGTCCACTTTAAGGAGCACTATTAATATATTAGGATTACATTTTGTATCATGTCAAGCAATGTGTAATATGCAATACCTTATAAAACATGAAAGTTTTGAGAATACGATTTAAGGTCTGATTTATGAAGTGTGCCACTATAAGCTTAATTCAGAGCCTTTGCTGAGCAACTCACCTGATTCAAAGCTTCTTCCAAGATGATTTTGTTTGTGTGGAAGGAAACGAGAATACATGGAGAGAATTCTCACTTCCATCCCAGATTTTACTTGCATCAGTTATATCAATCAGTGTCAGCCAGTTGTACTAGTTTTCACTGATGAAAACCATGCCGCAATTGCCAGCATGATTTCTATCAATGAAAATGAAAGCTGGCTATTTCTTTATTTATTATTTTTTGTTTAAAAGAATTTTTGCCCTAAAAGTGTGCCCCTCCCAAAGGCAATCAGCCCGGGCACCAAGCATAAGGGCTTGTAACCCAGGGCTCAGTGGCCACGCCGGCTGGCCTTTGGCCTGACAAATTACAAGCCCTTATGCCCTTTGGTATGGCTTCGGGGCACTTCCAGGTGTTCCCATGTACAGATGAGAACTGGGTTTTTCCATATCCTTGATGCCTCAAATGTTGGTGTGGGTAATAGGTCAGTGTAGTGGCATGACATACCACATAGGGTAGTACATACTGGCCCCCTACCTGGTGCACTGGTCTAGGGGTCCTCCTCTGGTCTGATGCCTCATTCACGTGTGCCACACTGGGTGTTCTCCTCATCTTCAGGACTCTTCTCTGTCTATCCGGCGTCTTCTTTTGGCTCCCACAGCCGTCAATAGTGACAGCGTCTGCCACCCTCTGAAGAACGGGAGGACAATAGGTCCCCACTTCTTTCATCCTCGCTACCCAGTGAAGGGAATGATTTTGGGTGAGGAGAGCCACCTTTATACTGAGATGCAGAGCCTCTCTGGGATTTCCCCAACATAAATGCATAAGTCACAGGAGGTTTCCTTCTCCTTAAGTGCAGGTCCGGTGACACTGCAACGGCATTTGTACAGGAGGGGAACACAGGTTTCTCTCATTGAATCTCTACTTCTGGCCGGGGACTCTACAGTGAGCTGCAAGAAGCACCTTTTATATTATGAGGTGATGTTTCTCTGCCTGAGTTACCTTCACAAGAGGGGAGGGGCATGGAGGGGGGTTTCCTAAGGAAACCTCCTTCCAGTGACATATGTAGTCATGTGGGGAGAATCCCAGAGAGGCTCCACATCTTAGTTTAAAAGGCGCCCCCCCCAAATCATTCCCATCACTGGGTGAGGATTAAGGAATGGGGCCTTTTGGCCCCTCAATCTCCTTTTCCAGTGGGAGCCGGCCACCATCACTAATGATGACTACTGACGTCCATGGAAGACGGTGGAAGGGCAGAGAAGTGTCCCATAGATGAGAAGGATACTGAGCTGCCAGACTGAAGGAGGGAGTCACAGGAAGGAAGAAAGGAGACAGGGACCGGTTTGGAACATTCATTTTTTTTTAACATATTTGGTGTGAACAGGTAAGGGATCAAGAGGACCCCTAGACCAGTTCACTAGGTAGGGGGGTCGGTATGTCACCTGCTGGCATCGACGGGTGTCATGCCACTAGCACAGCAATGTGCGCTACTCGGTCTGCTTTATTGATATATTTGTTTATTTTTAACACGCGACTAAGGTTGGCGCTGGCTCTCAGAGGGGGCTGGTTGCCGTAATATCATTACAGTTATATATAATCACTGTTATGATCAAAATGTGGAAAACATTGTAGTGCTTGTATAAGATTTTTAATTATTGAGGTTAGATAAATGCACTAGTGTTACAAACAGGAAGAAAAAGTGATTTTTGACAATTTGTAAAAGTATAGCAGTTGGCAACATTCAAGTCATACATTTGCATTTTTGACATATTACAGAAAAGATTTCAGTTTTTTGCACTTCTTTTTAAAATGTTTACAATTTATACTTCATGCTCTATGGCAGCTTAGGCTTCAGCACCACACATGACTGGCGTAACATGTACAACTTGGCACTTGCTATTGCACACGTCTTAAATTAGGCATTGAGTCTATTCATCATGAAAGCCACACTGCTTACCTTATTTGAGTATTACCCCTATGTGGGGTTGGTTGGTGCAAGGCTAGCAGATGCCCTGCAACAGTCCAGGAAAATACAAAAGTCAGCACCCAAAAGTGACATTCCAAGTCAGTTATAATTTGCAATATATATATAATCCATATATATCCAACAAAATGTAAATAATTATATGAAGCCAATGTTTCAGAGCCATATCAGACCCCTTCCTCAAGGCATGGCTGGGTTTCTCTAGAAAAGCACTTGCTATGGCTCCAAGACATTGGCTTAATGTAATAGTCACTTTGGAGGTTTGGCTTTTCTGTTTTTCTAAATTAGGCATGGAATGAGGCAGTGGTCGAACCATTAGTGCTTAGTGATGGAAAATAGGCGGAACGACTTCATAAATCAAGTCCCAAATATTCTATTGTGATTACTATGCCGTGAGCCAATAAGTACCATAAAAAAGGCACCTTTCTGTGGACTAAAATGAGGCCTACACTAGAATTGTAGAGTCTTCTAAGGCAGAAGCTATTTCCAGTTACTTTCAGTTGGAGTACTGATTATTGACGAATGTGGCGTACTGTAGTTCATTTGAGACTTCAGCATTCACTCAGTGCTTGTTTCTGGCACACTACTCAGCACTTTTCTATTGGCCTGACCTATTTAATCCCAACAAAAACCTAGCTAAGCAATTGTATTTTCACATTATGTGATACAAATGACAGGTGAGTGACACAATCATTTCCTGTGAGGCCCATTCTAACCAGATGTTTTGCAATGCAGTATTTGTCTAAAATTTCTCCTGCATGCATTTTGATTAGTTTTTTCTCTCTATTAGCAACCCCCCCCCCAGAGGACAAGACAGCTTAGTTAGAAATGGAGTGTTATATTTTAAATGTGACTCAAAAGTATATTAAAGTAAAATTAACCCCCATGCTCAACCTACATCCTAAACAGGCTTAATTTCCAGTGCTCTGAAACCAATTCACCTGCAAAGATACTAGCTTTTTTTACTGAAGATAATCCAGATGGGGTTTATGTCCTCTTCTATCACCCCTAGCTTTTGTTTGGTAAAGAAGCAGGGCCCGGATTAAAGGGGGTGGGGGGTAAATCTTCTGCTCAATGGCCTCCACAACACTTAATCCGGATAAACATTCATTGGAAGCAGCTGTCAAAATGATCATAACACATTTAAAGTGGACCAACACCCAGCGTGATCGGCCCGGGAATCTTATAGATCCAATCCCTCCCGCATCCAAAATTGGGATGCCCTGCTGTGTGAAACCCCCCAGGATGCCCGCTGCATTTACCTGATTGCTGGTCCAACGACGTGTGCGCGGGCCGCATCTCGCGTTTCTCTCTAGCAGGGCGTGGGCGCGCTTCCCTCTGCGGCCCCCAGCGTGCTCGGAGCCGCTGCTGTAAGACGTCTCATTGACACACATACCAAAGCGGGCTGATTGGACGAGTGGCTGCGCATGCGCTGTAGGAGCGGGGTGAGATGAGTTTTTACTTGAGATCTGGGGGGTTTCACATAGTGGGGCATCGGGGTACCCCGGGGAAGTGGACCAAGACCCAGGATAGTCAAAATCCTGTGTGTTGGTCCACTTTAAGCATTCCAAAGGAAGTGGGTCCCCAGTAGCACCACTAGCATTGCTGAAAACCTGGGGGAAGCCACCACGTCTGAGAGTATATTTGTCCCTCCCTGCAGCGATACCTCTAGTTTTCTGGTTGTAAAGCCAGCAAAAAGGGATGCTTCCCTGTTAAAGTTATTCCAAAGACTCTTCAGACAAGTCAGAAGACACATTGTTAAATCCAGAAGAAGTTGGGTCAGTCCACAAGACAAAGAAGTCTATAAAGCTGGCCAAGGCATTCAAGCAACCCAACGGACCATATGACGATGGAGGGTGCGAATGAGAGGACTGACGGGAGTTAATTTTTTACATTTTATCATAGTGTTTGAATGAGGTTGAATTTGTTTTATTTTCTACTTTTCAACTGGTAAGAGGTCTCAATGCTCCCTATACCAGTTCAAAGGGAGGGAGTAGCAAGTGTCCTGTCATCCATAGGGGCAGGGGGCTTGTCAATACATCTGCCTGACTTCCTGACCCCCCTCCTTGGAACAGGGGCGGAGAAGATCTGGTGCTCATTGGCATGGGCCCCCTGTTTGTCCAGTGGTGCCCATTGCTGACAGGGCCACAGTAAGAGCACTGAACCAAATGGCATAGGACTGGCATAGGACAAAAATCCAACTTATTTATTTTAACATAAAACAAAACTTTACAATAGAAAAATTACAAACCCTTGATGATTGTTGACAGTAAAAGTTGACCTGGGTTGCAGCTGGTCATAATTACAGCAATCATATATCCAAGAAATTCAATTTGTGTGAGGATGTGTGGTTTGGTTGAGGAGAATAAAAGTTGTTGATTCAGACATGGGTGCAGCTAATGAAGAGAGATACATGCATTTCATGATGCACTGTCCCAGGTTCTGGTCCATTTTCCTGGGTCCTCCTAATTTGGGATGCACCGCTGTGTAAAACCCCCTGGATCATCCCCTAAAAACATACCTTTCCACCAGTCCCACAGCCCATGCAGCCAACTTCCCAATCATCTTTAAGAAATACTAGTGAAACTAGATGTCCATCCGAGTTCAAGTAAAACCCCTGACTTTACACATTTATGCCTGCTATTACTTTGTTCTTATGTTGATTTTTGGAAAAGAGGCTCTCGTGCAGATTGCTTCAAAGTACTGAATCTAGAAGGTGACCTTTTATCCATATATTCATATATTTTCATAAATTGAGCCCACTCCACCATACATGCAGCATTGTACTGTTATTAGGACATAGGAAGGTTCAGAACTCAACCTTTCAACTGTGCAAGGTGGTACGTTTAAATTCGTAATTCTTAATTGATCCCCCAATGTTAGTTTTGTATGCGTTCTCCAAATCAGTCTGTATATCTTCATACAGGGGGGTTTCTGTGTGTGCATAGATGAAATCCAACCAGTCATAACTAACCCCAGAACCTTCCTGAACCTGTTGCTCTCAAGAATAGTCAGAGTGCTTGACCTTACATTTGTCTATTATCTTCAAGACTGGATACATCTGTACATCTGTAAGAGGCCATGAACATGCTTAAATCTTTTAAGGACCATCAGTCATAGGCTTTAGGGGAGTTTATAGTTGGTCCTAGGGTGACCTTGACCTTACATTTCACTACATTCCACGTCTTCTTTCTTCAGTCACCCATTTTCCAGTTTGGGGGTGTTCAAGGTCCCGTGCCAGGTCATCCCTCGATCTTCCCCTATACCAGTTCAATTATCAGAGAGCAGGGTGGAGTGGTTGAGCCCGGTGGCCGATAGTATAGGTCCTGTGATGATTACCGGACCTGTGCCATAGGACATAAGGGCTGGTAATGACCAGGATTCAGCAGTTCGGCACTTGAGTCCTGGGATTAGCAGCCCCTATGCTTGGTTTGTCAGGTTGGTAAGCTTTAGAGAGGGAGAGGCCAGATATTTTGTACTTCAGTTTTAAAAAAATGCCCATTCAAAAAAATTAAGAAACAACATGCATGGCCTCCCCCTCTATAGCTTACCAACCCGGCAATGCAAGCATAGGGGCTGGTAATCCTTGGCTCAAGAAGTGAACTGCCGGTCCCTGGTCTTGGTCATTACCTGCCCTTATGCCCTATAACACAGATCTGTTGCTCAGCACGGGCCTATGCTTTGGTCCCCGGGCTCATCAGTACCACTCTGCCCATTGGCGGTGCAATTAATGATAATTGAACTGGTATGGAACCCCTTACTAGTTCAAAAGTAAAGTGAGAGAATAAAATAGACCCTGTACATACAGCCCACAATATAAACCTGCACCTAGTGCATTTTCTGAGCCTTTGAACATTCAAGGTGCCAGCCACTGGAGTCTCAGGCTGCCTGCAGAAAAGATGTGTCTTCTGACTATGCCACTCTGTATTATGGGATTGCTGTCCTTTTCCTGACACCCAGCTCACTTTGTTAGTGCAGAGCACAGCTATAAAGCGCCCCCTGCACTTGCCTCTCTCTCCTCAGCATTTGATGCCTTGAGGTAAGATGGCGGCGGCCATATTCTGGAGTCCTGAACAGAGCTGCAGCCCAGCTGGGGAAAGAATAATAAGTAACTAAAAACGTATTCATTTTAGATGCTGGGGAATAGTTTTTAAGGGTTTGGGTTTTTCATTAAATGATGCTGAAGGTCCAATTTAATTGACTGATGCTTACCTTTTCCCGTCCTTTGTTCCTGTCTGACATACTGAAAATGATGGCAACATCTAAATGAGAGTGGGACACAGCCCTCTCTTCTTTTATCCTTGCTTCTCAGGCAGGAACTGAGTGAAGGGCAGGGGGAGATTGCTTTTATTGAGAGAGGCAGAGCTTTCTGGAATCTCCCTCACATGACCACACACATACATCTTCCCTTCTTGTGATGCATGCAATCACATGGAGGAGATTTCTAAAAAAAGGCCTCTCAAAAAGGCCGCTCCCCATGGCTCATTAATCATTCCCTGGCTGGTAGCTGGGATGAAAGGAGGGGGCAGTGGTGGGCATTGCCATTTGACCTCCACCACAGCCAAAAGAAGATGGCAGATGGGGCACCGAAAAGCCAGGGGACCCCTATAACAGTTCACAGGGTAGGGGGCCACCCTGTCGTCTACTGACATTGGCGGGGGACATGGAAGTACCCCGTTCAATTACTCACACCCCATTTGTGGCACCAGAGGTGCGGAAAAGCCAACGGCATGGGGTTTTTCCAGGGGTGGAATAGCCCCAAACCCATAACGCAGGGCATAAGGGATGGTATACCGGAAAGCTAGGGGCCATACGGGTGGTCTCTGAGTCCAGGGTTATCAGCCCTTATGCCTGGTACCTGGGCTAGTTTGCTCATGGAGGGTACACACATTAAAAAAATGTATTAGTTTTTTAAATGCCCGCTGTCATTTTCATTTATCAAAACCAATACAGCTATTGTGGCATGACAATGAAAACAGACAGTGATTCAGTAAACCCTCCTGCTAGTTGTAAAATCTCGTATGAAAGTGAGAATTCTCTCACATCTTTCTCATATGCTTCATGCTCATGCGGGATTGCCTCGTATTCGTCCCTTAATCAGGTGAGAAAGTGAGAATTCTCATGTAAGAGGTTGATTTGGCTGGGAAATTAGGTATTCTCGTCTCGTGCTGAATCAAGCTTAATGTCTCTGTGCATCATGTCAGCTCTTACATTATACCCAGGAATATAGGAGATGATCAGGAATTATCTAACCCAAAGAGAGTAATACGGATGCAGCTGAAGAACTCACTCCCTGCTTTATTGTAAAAGTCACAGCGTTCTTACATTTGATTGGTAAGAGTTTAATTAGATATATTTTGTTGATTGCGCAAATCAGACCCAGTATTTGTCAGCCAACTGGCTTTATTTACCTGTTGATTTTATGTCAGAAGTTATCACATCCATGTCTGTTTTTTATTAACCTTTACATCAAAAAATTTGTACAACTAATAGTATAATTAGTAGTATAATTTTCTCTCAGTCAAACAACTCTACATTTGATACATTTCTTTCAAATCTGACCTAATTGAAAAAAAAAATGTTTATTAAAAAAACAATTTCGTGTGTTTACCATTCTAACAAACGACTGGCTGGAAGTTGGAACCATATATAGTACATTCTCTGTCTTCTTTGTCTATTTTGAGGAGCAAATAGTGTGTAGATTTTGGATTTATCATAATAGCAGAAGTAAAAAGCAATGTTATTTCAACCCTACCAAGATATCTACCCATAACCATCTATTATTAGTAAGAACCTTTTTTTTCTCTTTTTAGGTTCACAACTGGATGGTCTGTAAACGTATAAACTATATTGATAAAGGTTACTATATAAGTATGTTTACATGGCTACTTAATCAGTCTAGTAGATAAACAACTTGAGTCTTGAGCCAGTGCATGCCGATCTGTTGTAAACCAAAGCCCGACTCCCACCTGTACAGTGACATCAGAAGTAGGGATAAGCATCACATGTTGCGTATTCCCTATTATCTGCTCACATATTCACAATTAATTTTGCAAGCAGGACCCTGCAGATTTGACTTTTAAAAGTTATAGCTTTTGTCAGTTAACCTCTGCTTTAGGAGCCTATTTTTTATCCAGTGCTCAGTAAGTTGGTGAACTATGACCTGATAATATTTAAAGGCATGTTTTAGATGTATTAGCTGCAATCTGAAAAGACAGAAAAGTGAATGTTGGATAAAAACCGTGATGATACATTCTAATTCTATCTAACCCAGAGTCATTTCCAGAAGAGGTTCAATTGTTATCCTAAAATAGACAAATATTCAGATATTCCTCTGAAGTTGCCTGTGGGGGAAGTGTGATCTTTATCAAAGATATGGCAATCTCGGAAAGTTGTACATTTGGGCCTCGATTCAATTAAGGTAGAAAAAAATTCTCATGGTAGTAAAAATGTAATTCATGAGAAAAAAGCCTGAGAATGTCACTGTTACTGAATCACTAGATAAAAAGACAATGAAAGTCAATGGCAGCTTTTACTACAGTGTAGAAAGGAGTAAACAGTTCTCTACTTTTCTTAGGAGTAAAAAAAAGCCCTTGACTTTCATTGTTTTCTTAGCTGGTGATTCAGCAACAGTGACATTCTCAGGCTTTTTTCTCAGGAATTGAATCGTTTACTACCATGAGAAATTTTTTCTACCTTGATTGAGTCAAGACCTATGTGTACTGATTCTCCTGAGCCTTGTATATGAAGCAATGACTTTAGACCCTGTCTTGGGAAGTCCCAAAGTACTAATTAGGGACAGCTCCGCTGTGTGTATATTTATGTGAAACATGGAAGAACAGGTCTCTGTTGTTGTCCTTTCCAAGTTGGTTGTGTCCTATAAAAATGTTGCATTGATTGGTTTTATTATACCTACATGTAAATCTGGATCATGTTTAGGAAATGGGGCTGTGGAAATTTCCCTGTGCAATAATAAAAATATGTTCCTTGGTCAATGTCAAGAAAAATTGCAAAAAATAAACTGGGACTATTTGAAAATCCTAAGCCCGATAAAGGTGGTAGTTTCACAGTCTAGTTCTGAGTTTTTACTAATGAGGGAAAAGAAGGAGAACTCACAGAACATGTAGTGCCAAGGTCAAACCACCAAAAGTAGACTGCTGTCAGTTTAGATCAAGCAGAATTCTATGACTACATTGCGGTTGCGCTGCGGGCAAAATGCTTCATGCAGCATTTTGTAAACCACAGTGCATTGATGTGAAAGAGCTCCTTTTTTATGGGCGGTGTATTCTCGCCGTTTTTGACTTGTTGGAGTATTTCTACTACAACGCGCTCCAAGAGGATAAGTGTGAAAGGGGTTAAATCATGAAAAAGAATTTCCACTGGCCCTGGAGTCTTTTCAACTCTAATGCTGGGTGCTTGGGTTTTGACAACATTTGAGCTGTCAGATAACTGGTTTTAATTGTCTGCCAAAGACCAAGAGTCCAAGTAAAGAAGGCACCTCAAGAGATATACCCACCTGCATCTAGTGCCAACTAGTATCCACCAGGTCATGGTCAAAACAGCATCTAACAGCATTGGATACCCAATCTAAGGGGCTATGATCCTGGGAGGGCGGGTCTGAGTAGCGAATGCTGCAAGAGTCAGGGCTTTGACAATGCAGTGTTGGGGAAACAGGGCCATGCTATAAGTAGGATATTATTTTAGGATATTCCCTCCATTGCCTACCTCACTGAGAGCAGGACAACACCAATTTTCAACAAAATGAGTGTTGGGCTGAGCACGGGGGGAAGGTTATTGTTTATGCCCCACTATCTCCAGCTCTGGTTCTCCTTTCTGGCACCCTGTTACTGTAGTGAAATCTGGCGCCCAAATTGGCGTCCGGCCCTCATGTGGTCCAGACTAATTCCGGCTGCTGAGAGAGTCTGGGGAACATGACAGCTGGCAAATCCTAGGGCCAAATGTTGCTGGAGGGGAGGAGCCCATGAAAGTACAGAGAACTGGGGCTGTAGATAATGCATGCATGGGAGCAACTGCAATGCCCCCCTTCTGTCCTCAGTCCAAGACTCATTTTAAGCAATTTTGTCTTAAATGGGTCTTTAAGAGATTCCAGTTTTGTGTAGCTTTTTACATTAGTACTCTATATATCTGGGAGTGTCATTTAGTTTGCTGTTATGCTTTAGCTTCACAATTTCTATGGTTTGTAAGCTTTCTGTAGTCAGGCTTTAGGGCTTAGTTCCAAACTTCATCTCCCTGGCAGTGGCCATTTTCTGCCTATAGCTGACAGATGTGAAGACATAGCCCCATGAATGTGCAAGATCATGGATAATTTCATGATCTAACTTTAAGTAATAAACAGATCTTTCAATTTACAATTCTGGTTGAGTTCTAGCTATCTGAGCAGGTATTTTAGGATTTTAGTAATATGGGTGCAGATCAGGCATGCTGCTTCAGTAACTCCACACACACTAATAGCTGTAGTTGAGTCAGAATAGACTGACCAATATGCCACTGTGGCTCTTGCTATTGTAAAGGCGATTGTGGCGCTCCCCTACTTCTCATCTATTTGGCTGGTTTGCTGGCAGGGGCACAGATTGGCAGATGGTGCACCCTTTATGTACACTATGGCCAAAAAAGTAAGTGCCATATTTACTGGCCCATGAAGAATTATCTATAGAGTTTTTATTCAGTGAAGATCCCAGTGTTTGCATCATGTGTTTCCTTGTAGTACTCCACAGTTTGCTAGCAGCGAAGAGGTTAAATTAACATGAAAGAACAGACTAACATGACCATCCCCGAATCCCCTGTATGTATGGTGTAATTGCATATTACAATGCAGACAACTTCTTAGCTTTGTTCAAAGTAAAAAAAAAAATCTTAATAACCTTGCTAGTCTTTCTATTCACGAGGGACTCGGCAGACATTCCCCAGACAACTGAGAGAAAGAGCCAGGCAAGAACTAGCCAGAAAATATAATTACTTCCTGACTGTGAAGGCCACCCACTGGGCGAAAAGATTGTGATGCACAGTGCTCAGGGCAGCCGGCTCGCTAATGTGTGATCTGAACAATCAACCTCCATCCAAAATATGTGCTATATTAATGCGTAGGATTTACTCGTCAACAAATCAGCACAAGCCAGATACTTCTTGTCCCAGAATTCACCTGCCTCATGGAAAATATGCGTCATGCTTATTATTGGCTGCATTGATAGTATAAGAACTTGATTCAGCAAAAAACGTTACTTTTGTTTTTGGAGTAAAAAGTTCACTTTTCCAGGTTAAGGTGTGATGGTTTGTCAGTGAATAAAAATGGAGCTCATTTTCACATTTTTTTCCCCTGCTTTAAGGTATAAGATATAAGGTATAAAGAATACTCAGCACACTACAGCAAAAAGGTAATAATAAAATCTTGCATTTAAAGATGCTCCGCCTCCCATCCAACTCTCCCCTATAGCTCAATTGAAGTCAGTGTTCAGTGAGGAAAATAAAAACAGCTATACCCACCTTATATCACCCTGCGGAGGATTGCTCATAGCCTGGAGCCCTGACACTTACCTGATAGACAGATCCAAGTTCTGCTACACCTGGTCCAATAGTCTGCCCCTTCCATAGCATAGATGAGGGATTGCCCCATGCTACGCCTGGTCCAATAGTCTGCTGCTTCCGTAGCATAGATAACGGATCGCCCCATGCTACGCCTGGTCCAATAGTCTGCCGCTTCCGTAGTATAGATGACGGATCGCCCCATGCTACGCCTGGTCCAATCGTCTGCCGCTTCCATAGCATAGATGACGTATCGCCCCATGCTACGCCTGGTCCAATAGTCTGCCCCTTCCATAGCATAGATGACGTATTGCCCCATGCTACGCCTGGTCCAATAGTCTGCCGCTTATGTAGCATAGATGACGGATCGCCCCATGCTACGCCTGGTCCAATAGTCTGCCCCTTCCATAGCATAGATGACGTATCGCCCCATGCTATGCCTGGTCCAATAGTCTGCCCCTTCCATAGCATAGATGACGTATCGCCCCATGCTACGCCTGGTCCAATAGTCTGCCGCTTCCGTAGCATAGATGACGGATCGCCTCATGCTACGCCTGGTCCAATAGTCTGCCCCTTCCATAGCATAGATGACGGATCGCCTCATGCTACGCCTGGTCCAATAGTCTGCCCCTTCCATAGCATAGATGAGGGATTGCCCCATGCTACGCCTGGTCCAATAGTCTGCCGCTTCCGTAGCATAGATGACGAATCGCCCCATGCTACGCCTGGTCCAATAGTCTGCCCCTTCCATAGCATAGATGACGGATCGCCCCATGCTACGCCTGGTCCAATAGTCTGCCCCTTCCATAGCATAGATGACGTATCGCCCCATGCTATGCCTGGTCCAATAGTCTGCCCCTTCCATAGCATAGATGACGTATCGCCCCATGCTACGCCTGGTCCAATAGTCTGCCGCTTATGTAGCATAGATGACGGATCGCCCCATGCTACTCCTGGTCCAATAGTCTGCCTCTTCCATAGCATAGATGACGTATCGCCCCATGCTACGCCTGGTCCAATAGTCTGCCCCTTTCATAGCATAGATGACGTATCGCCCCATGCTACGCCTGGTCCAATAGTCTGCCCCTTCCATAGCATAGATGACGTATCGCCCCATGCTACGCCTGGTCCAATAGTCTGCCCCTTCCATAGCATAGATGACGTATCGCCCCATGCTACGCCTGGTCCAATAGTCTGCCCCTTTCATAGCATAGATGAGGGATTGCCCCATGCTACGCCTGGTCCAATAGTCTGCCCCTTCCATAGCATAGATGAAGTATCGCCCCATGCTACGCCTGGTCCAATAGTCTGCCCCTTCCATACCATAGATGACGTATCGCCCCATGCTACGCCTGGTCCAATAGTCTGCCCCTTCCATAGCATTGATGACGGATCGCCCCATGCTACGCCTGGTCCAATAGTCTGCCGCTTCCATAGCATAGATGACGAATTGCCCCATGCTACGCCTGGTCCAATAGTCTGCCCCTTCCATAGCATAGATGACGTATCGCCCCATGCTACGCCTGGTCCAATAGTCTGCCCCTTCCATAGCATAGATGACGTATCGCCCCATGCTACGCCTGGTCCAATAGTCTGCCCCTTCCATAGCATAGATGACGTATTGCCCCATGCTACGCCTGGTCCAATAGTCTGCCGCTTATGTAGCATAGATGACGGATCGCCCCATGCTACGCCTGGTCCAATAGTCTGCCCCTTCCATAGCATAGATGACCTATCGCCCCATGCTACGCCTGGTCCAATCCTCTGTCGCTTCCATAGCATAGATGACGTATCGCCCCACGCTACGCCTGGTCCAATAGTCTGCCCCTCCCATAGCATAGATGACGTATCGCCCCATGCTACGCCTGGTCCAATAGTCTGCCCCTTTCATAGCATAGATGACGTATCGCCCCATGCTACGCCTGGTCCAATAGTCTGCCCCTTCCATAGCATAGATGACGTGCTCAAATATTAGAAGGTTAATTTTTTTTTACTGCATTTTGGCTTCTGAACAATATTTTATAGATATTATTAATTATCTATGCAATACTTCTAGGAGTGGACATCTAGGAGTGACTATATATATATATATATATATATATATATATATATAATAAAAATTAATATTAATTTAATATATTAATATAATTTAATATATTACTATTTAGAAAAAATGGAGGACATAGTCAAAATCCATTTGCAAATGAATTAGAAACCACATAACCAGTGCCATGTCACAGCACCTCTTTAAGGTATAGTCCTAATCTATGAAGTCATAACATAGTGGTGGTATATGACACCTGTAAATGTGTCAGTATGAGACCTGTAAATGTATCCGTATGAGACCTGTATATGTATAGACCTGTAAATGTATCAGTATGAGACTGACCTGTAAATGTATCAGTATGAGACCTGTAAATGTATCAGTATGAGACCTGTAAATGTATCAGTATGAGACCTGTAAATGTGTCAGTATGAGACCTGTAAATGTATCAGTATGAGACCTGTAAATGTATCAGTATGAGACCTGTAAATGTATCAGTATGAGACCTGTAAATGTATCAGTATGAGACCTGTAAATGTATCAGTATGAGACCTGTAAATGTGTCAGTATGAGACCTGCAAATGTATCAGTATGAGACCTGTAAATGTGTCAGTGTGAGACCTGTAAATGTATCAGTATGAGACCTGTAAATGTGTCAGTATTAGACCTGTAAATGTATCAGTATGAGACCTGTAAATGTATCAGTATGAGACCTGTAAATGTATCAGTATGAGACCTGTAAATGTGTCAGTGTGAGACCTGTAAATGTATCAGTATGAGACCTGTAAATGTATCAGTATGAGACCTGTAAATGTATCAGTATGAGACCTGTAAATGTATCAGTATGAGACCTGTAAATGTGTCAGTATGAGACCTGTAAATGTATCAGTATGAGACCTGTAAATGTATCAGTATGAGACCTGTAAAGGTTTAATTCAGTAGCACTACATGCTTAGATAAAAGGAAAATTTCAGCTGATAAGCCTTAAAGTGGACCAACACCCAGGATTTTCACTATCCTGGGTGTTGGTCCACTTCCGCGGGGCACCCCGATCGGGGGATCTAGAGGGACGCGCGAGAGGCGGCGGCTTATCCGTCGCTTGTCCATCCCGATTTCGGATGCCCCGCGGGGAGGGAGCAGATCAGGTGGTCGGGGTGGGTGTTGGTCCACTTTAAGGTTCAGAGTGTATATATGGTAAATGAAATGGTCTTCCGCTTTCTCCCTCAGTGTTTGCATGGCAATCGCAATCTATCTCAAAATTCCTTTGAATCTGAAACCTCCTGCAGACTCTATAGGGCTGATTCAATACCATGCAAATATATATTTGAATGCATGTTCTATTCAGCAGTGCAGACTAATCTATTCCGTGTGCAATATAATTTTGCATGTATGCGAACACGTTTACATGTGAATATCTGCGCGTAAAAATACATACATACATACATGTAAAGATACCTATGGATGCTTACATATGCTAATAGATCTGCTAAAAAGAGAAAGCATGCATTTTATTTGCACATACAAAAATGCTTTCTCATCTAAGCAGATCTATAATCATCTATGCAAAAAACTTTTACTGCTTTTAGATTGTACTATTTATTTGACTTTCCTGTAATATACAGTAAGTGTTATGTATGTCAATTCAAACTAGTATTTCCTTTCATTGTTTTTTTATTTTTTTTTAATGATTTCATCATTTTTTTTGTTAACTGTTTATGTGTAATGTTTATTCTTATTTGTTTCACAACATATAAATAATTTTTACATATGTTTGTTTCTCTAATGTATCTATCTTTAACTCTTTAACTGCCAGCCTACCAGGAGATTTTGTCACCATCTGTTGTCAAACCATTTTTTACTGTTTTGCGCTACACATGTTCAGCTGTTAGTCTGTGCTTTAAAACGAAATGTTAAACATGTCTTGTTTGTCTTTTTTTAGTGTATTCTTAATATTTTTGGGTAAAATATGTGCAAATAAATTTTTAAAAAGTCTATTGTTTTTATAATTTGTAGTGTTTTTGGTAATAAAAAATGTAAGATTTACAATAAAATCACATTGCATGCTAAAGACCCATTTCTCCAAGTTACAACGGTATCACATGTATGTATTGGTAGACACCCTTTCCTGCCCAGGAGACTCGCCCAAATTCAGATAAAATACAACTGCTATGTGCACCTTGCAGTTTTTCAAGAAAAACAACCCTTTACAAACTATATATTCTCTGGAAGTACACACCTATGCTTTCTAGGTGTACCAGGCTTGTTGATGTGGGAGTAGTTTTCTGGAAGTAATTGCTCGATAAACATTTTTCTAAAAAACAAAAGCAAACCATGACCATGACCCCTATACCAGTTCACAAGGCTGGGGGAGGTGGCAAGTCACCTGTGACTAGCGGGTGACTTGCCATTAACCCCTGGCACCCCCATTACCTGCCTCCCCAAAGCCCGGGGAGGGCAGAAGAGCCCGGCCCACGGGCTATGCGGGCTTGTAGCCTGCAGGGCCAGGGGCCACAAAAGCTGGCCCCTGTGCCCTGTTTCTACAAGCCCTGCATAGCTGGTCCCGGGCTGGTTACTTTGGGTAAGGGGGGCCCCATATCAATTTTTTGGGGGATTTTTAAGGGTTTTTAACCCTTAAAAATCCCCCCCAAAAATGGGGTCCCCCCCCCGGGAAGGGGGACCCTATGTCATTTTTTTTCTCGATTTAACCCTTTGTAGTGTGGATGGCAGTTGTATTTTATTTGTAAATGTTATAAAGTAATTGTTTCAGTTAGGGTCTCCTGGGCAGGAACGGGGGGCTACCGATAAATATGTGGTACCGTTCTAATCGGTAGAAATGGGGCTTTCACATGCAATATGGTTTTCCTTAATAAAATACATTTTCTAAAAAAATGTTTATTTATTTATTTATTTTTTACTTAAAAATAAAATTTACAAACAAGACATTTCTTGTTAAAGCCTAAACGCTGCTGCAGAAAATATATATATTTTATATATATATAATTTTCCTGGGAACTGGGAGAAATTGGGATTTCACACGCAATAAGATTTTATAGAAAAACTTACATTTTTTATTACAAAAAAAACTACAAATTGTAAAAATTTATTTTTTTTTATTTTTTTTTCACATATTTCACCCAAAAATATTGAGAATACACCTAAAAAATTACAAACAAGACATTTCATGTTAAAGCCCAGACTCTGCTGAAAAAAAAATATATCATTTTCCTGGGAAATCCCTGGAAATCCCTTCAAAAATCACATTTGAACATAGGGAGCGCAAAATAGTGCAAAATGGTCTGGCACCAAGGATGACAAAAACTCCAGGTAGGCTGGCAGTGAAAGGGTTAAAGATTGCATGAGAAAGCCCCATTTCTTCCAATTACAACGGCACTACATATGTATAAAAATCTATGAGTACAAAATCTAAAAAATTACTTGAAAACAATTGTCTCATTCATTTTAGTAAAAAATAGCATATTGCACGTGAAAGCCCCATTTCTCCTGATTACAACGGTACCACATATGTATCGCTAGCCCCCGTCTCCTGTCCAGGAGACCCCCCCAAACTGAAAAGAGCACTGTATAACATTTAGAAATAAAATGCAACTACTATCCGCACTATAAAGGGTTAAGAAAATACTCCTAATTACATTCAGAGTTGTTATTTTGAGTGTTTTTCGCTCCATAGCTACTTACCTGTTAGGTAATTTGAGAGTGATAGCACAACATACATGTGGGAAAGTCTATTTTGCATGAGAAAAGGCCACATTTGCCAGGTAAATGGCGGAGAGCTATCTCCACATACCTTGGCGCCTTTTTTTGCATGGGAAAGGCCTTAACTCTGAATTATGCGAACATGCCTTCGCATGCATGCACATTTTCGCATGCGAATATATTTGCCGATATTCATACACATGTTCGCACTTGATTCACAAAAGATACATTTGCAAAGGGAAATATGTTGCTAAATTTTAAAACTGAAAAAAGCATGCAAACATGCGTACTCTCGCAAAAAACTGTGCAGAAATTCAAATTTTGTGTTGAATTGACCTTTGTGTCATTTTGTATTTTTTTTTTTTTTTTTTACATAAGGGTTTATTATATTTAAGGATTTCAGGGAAAAGTGTGGTAGGCACGAATAACAAGAAAATTTGGATTTGTGCCAAAATGATTTTTCTCTGATAATTTGGAGTGAATTCCACTTTGAAAGAACTGGTTCGCTAATCTCTATTTCCAATCTAATAAGAGAATGGGGGTGCTTTGTACCACTAAATAAGAGTATATACAAGCTGTATGGGCCAGCCACAAGCTGATTTAGTGCTTTTTGGGAGCAAAGGGTATGGTGGATATTGTATATTGATAGGTGGGTTTTAGAAAAATGATGTTGAAGATGGGTTCAAATAGTTTAGAGGATGTGGTAGGCTACCCTAAAAAGATGCATTGTGTGCAAACATTCGATAGTGTGGCACTAAAAATATATATTGTTATGTATGTAATTCAGTAATGTAATTAAAATATTTTGGGGTAATGCAGGTTAACCCCCTTAAATGTCTAATTCATGCCCAGCAAGTTAGCAGGGAGCATGTGGAAACTGAGGGCAGTTCCCTAGATCCCTGGAGGGACTAATCTGCTGCTCCCTTGTCAGTCTTTTAGCGCTGTCTGTGCATACAGCATGGAAACGCTGGTAAGGTAAAAGTGGCTGGAGCAGTGGTGGCAGGGAAGGGAAGACTTGGTGGGCCGCTAAGAAGCTGCCGAGAAGAGAAAGCTGCCTGCCGAGATCTCACCCGTCCGCTCGATGATATTGCTGCCCATCCCCGCCAGTGTGCCAGCGGAGCTCTCCCGATATGCTGCCTGCTGAGGTGCCACCACAGCCCCACCCCACGGAGGTGCTGCCAAACTCCACCACCCGCCAAGATTCCCCAAGACCCGTGCCTACCTACCTACCTACCAACTTGCCTGTCAACTGGAGCAAGTGAGAGGAGCCCAACTTAACTACTCTGGGCCTAATTTACCAAGCACTATTTGCCAGAATACGCAACATCAGTGAAAATTAGAATGGTTAAAAATATAATTTAGAATTTTCTTCTTATACTGGCGCATGTTGCAGCATTGCAAGAAACACATTTGCTAAAACACTAGCGCTGCAGCAACATGCAGAACAAAATATAAATTAGATTTTGCACTACTCTAATTTGCACCATTGTGGAGAATTCTGGCAGATTGTGCTTGATAATTCAGGCCCTCAATGTATGTAATAGGGGGGTGTAACCTGATCACATAACAAGCCATACTACTACATGTTTAAATAGAATACATATGTAACAATGCAGTAAAAAAGAAAAACCTGACAGTGTAGACCCTCCCCACAAACATCTATCTTTTGTAGACAATTGGAATGAAACACGAACGCAGGTGCAGCTCAACATGGGGTCTAAAAAACTACAACCCCTTCTATAAAATACAAGCCCGCAACCAACACCACAGAGTAAAATAGCAAAAGGTTCTGATCACTGGAACATCAAAGAGAGACAAAAATGTACTGATCCTCAAGGCTAAAATTTCAGAAACCACAGTTGTGTGCCAACTTTATTTACACTAGACATTTTCATGGGACAGTCAAGGGGTTACATTTTAAAATATAAATCATTTTATCATTTTTACTGTGATGACATTGTCAATCTTTCTAATATTTTCATTCTTCAGAAGTTAAGTCCTCAGGACTAACAATGCCGATTTTAAAACATTTTGTGTGGCCAATCAGGTTTCCCCATGACTAAAGGAGCTGCACAGCTGATAACAGAAGCAGGAGCTGTCTTCTGCTGTTGCTGCTCTGCTGGATCTTCTATTACTGGGATAAGATGAACATGAGATTTTTTTCAATTTAATTCAAGCTACAGACATTATTCTATTTTAAAGCATATAATACAACCCTCTTGTCCCAAATATAATTTTAAGACATTTCATAAGTTCCAAAAACAAATTCTGTTGGCTGTAAAATGCTTCTCGTTGTCCGCTAGTTGTACCTTGTGGGCACCACCATGATGGTACACTAATTGATCTAACACTTGTAGATTTATCTGTATTCAAAACTTGTTAGTGGGTTGAGAAACTGTGACTATTTTTGACTTTAGACTCGCTTTAACTCATGTTCTGTAATAATGTTGCTTTTATATCTGACCAGACAACCTCCCTGTACAGTGTATCAGGCAATACATTGCAAGCATGCAAAATAATCACTTCCAGGCTTGCATATAATTGCATTCAAGCAAGACACCCTGGTTTGAGCCAAAATTATATACTATATCCTTTGTTTACATTCTCATCAAATATGAATGTTACCAAAGCTTATAGGCTATACTTACAGAGATATTTCAAATTAGCTAAATTACCATTTTAAAAAGCTTTAAGCGTTGAAAGAAAGCCATTCAGACCTTGTTTCTTCTTGCCTACTTCAACATACCTGAAATTACTGCCCATAGCTTTGGGGCCTGTTCTGCACTTTAATCAGCCTTCAACGGACAGCATTAAGCAAGAAATTGTAACAATTTCAGCCTAATGGTGCTCTGGCTCATTTTCAATCGATGATTTACATTTTGATTAGAACAGACATAGCTGTCCTACTTAACTTCTGCTGCAGCAGCCAAAGCAGGATAAAGAATGTCAAGTAGCACAGTACAAACTAATTAAATACAACATATAAAACAATATTTTGAGTAGATACCAACAATATATATATGTTGTATGTTCTGGCTAAATGTGCTGGTAGCTACACCATGCAATCTTTATAGAGACTAATGCTCATATCTTTGTATCTTGAGAAATAATGAGTCCTTAAAAAGGAACATTAGACCTCAGATAGACTAGAGCAATTTAAAGTGGACCAAAACCCACCGCGATTGGCTGGGAAATCTATAAGATTCCCGAGCTGGTCGATTCCCTCCCCGGGGCAACCAAAATCGCTGTGTGAAACCCCCTAGGGCACCCCATACACTTACCTTGTTTCCTGGTCCAATGACGCATGCGCAAGCCATGGACGCATCCCAGCTATCCCTCTAGCAGGGTGCGTGCCCGCGCCAGGCATTTGTGTATGGCTGAAGCGGACACACTCCGTGTTAGAGGGTAGCGGGGGATGCGGCTGCCAGTGCGCTCTGAGCCGCTGGTCTTAGACAAAGTGTTAGACGACGTGACGTCAGCGGCTCCGAACGCGCTGATTGGACGAGTAGCCAAAGATGCACCGTAGGGCCTGGAAGAGGTGAGTTGGCTTTGGCAATCTGGGGGGGGTTCACACAGGGGGGAATAGTCAAAATCCAGGGTTTTGGTCTACTTTAACCCCTTCACAGTGCAATCAGCACCTTTAGGATGTTGGCGATCTGCAGAATGCCGGCATTCTATTGTTTCCTTCCTTCCCTCCCACTGACTTAGCCATCCACACAAGTATTGTGCTGGTGACTACACCATATTATGCATGCGCATTGTCTGCAGGCAATAGAGCAGAGAATGCGCATGCGCGATATGGATGACAGGCACAGTGTCTGCTGGGAGGAGGAAGAACAGCAAGATCACTAAGGGACCAATGTACTTTCAGACTAGCTGCGCTCAGCGTGGTGTAGGCAGATATGTGAACCGGAGGGGGAGGGGGGCAGACAGAAGTTTGGGGAGCTTTCATTAGCTCCCATGTCTGGCCGATGTTCCTCTTTTATAACCGTGAGAGATATACAAAGAATGGCAGACAGCTATCTCACCTTTGAAAATCTTCTAATAAACAAATGCTGTAAAGATATTGCTCAGGTTTGGAGAAGACATTAGGGTTGATGCAGCACCGGGCAAGATTTTCTCATTTCCAAGCACATGGTCGAGGGACACATACAAGACAATCCCACATGTGTGAGAAGCATACGAGAAAGCTGTAAGAGAATTATTCCGTCCATATTAGATTTTACAAATTGTATGGCAGTTCACTGAATCACTGTCAGCGAGTTGCAAAAGATTTCATTGAAAAAAATCATGCCGCTATATGGTTTTTATCAATGAAAATGACAGCTGGCATTTTTTGTTTTTTACCTATATTATTACATTTAGAAAAAATCTTCTCTCTTCCACCATGAGAAAACCAGCCCAGACGCCAGGCATAGAGGGCTGGTAACCCAGGACCCAGGAGAGGCAGCGCTGGGCAGTTCCTGGTCCTGAGGGTATACCAGCCCTTATGGCCTTCATTATGGGCTTGAGGGTCCTCTAGTAGTGAAATGGAAAATTGCCTTTAAGCTGGACCAATACCCTCACAAGAAGCAGTGCTCATGTGCATCCCACCCCAGGGCGATTCAAATGCTGCACATAAAAATTATTTTACTTTTTTGTAACTCCTGTCATGGGCAATTTTACATTCAAAATGGCTTTCTATGGAGCTGCAGGTGGCCTGCAAACAGGAACTGCTGCTGGGTTTCCTGCCGATATACATTGTGGGCTGTAGGCTGTCAGGCCGCGAGGAACATCCGCCTTCTGAGTAAGTCCACCTATAGTCAAGCCCCCGTCTGCCGGGACGCTTTACACGCCCCCCGGACTTCATAGCACAAAGGATGTGGACTTACGGGGATGAAGGAAGATGATCCAGGAACGCGACTGGGCGAGGTCGGGAAAGCAGGGGTCATACACGAGAGATCAGTCCAGACAAGCGCGGCACCAAGGATGAGACGGAAGAGTAGTCAAAGTCGAGCCAAGGGTCAAGCCGGAAGGTCACGGGTACGCAGTACAAGGGAGCAGGCAAATTGTAGTCAGAAACAGGCAATGGTCGGTCCAGGCGGCAATCACGGAATGGTCAATACACAGCAAGATCAAAAAAGTTCAGATACAGATAATCACACCCAGCAGCACGCTATTACGGGCAATTATACACTGGAGGGGTATAGGGCTAAAGTGAACGGGATTGGTGTTTGACTGTCTTTGGGCTGATTGCCCCGTTTAAACTGAAAAGGGTGTATTCGCCCCGGGACTCTCTGGGCTCATTGGCCCTTAACTGGAGCCTCCGGCAGACGCGCTGAGCAGGAGGTTATACAAGGAACGTGCCCGGCGGCCGCTCCAAAGCGTCTGTTCGGGCGTGCCAGAGCATGTCCCAAGAAGCCGGGGATGTGGCGGGGAAGAGAGGAGGCGGCCGTGCTCGGCGCCGCCCGAGCAGACGCTTCGGAGTAGCCGCCGGGCAGGACGTTTCCCGGCCAGCCTCCTCGAGACAGTGCGGGACCGCTGCCCAGGTGAGTTGATCATGACATAGGCTCCCTGGAAAGAGGAAGTGCTGATGGGTTTCCTGCCGATATGCATTGTGGGTTATGTTGGTTAAATCTAGGGATGCATTGGACCTTGGAAAAGAAGCCTCAGGGTGCTTAAAAATGGTCACTACTAGAAAGAAATCAGTAAAGCAGCATTTCAGCTTAGAGTGGATGTAGGAGCAAATGTAAATGCTGACAATGACTCAGTATCATGCATGCAGATGGGGCAAGTGAGTTTTGAGGAGTGTTTTTCTTCAAATGTGCGAGGCTGTTGGTTTGGTTCAATGTTAAGAATGGGCATTATGAATCGGGTTGTGTAATGCCCCTGCTGTCTACCACATTTTTGTTAACAATCACTATTGTGAATTTCTGTCAGTCAGTTTTTTGTGGTACTTAGATGACATCCTTATTTTCTCTCGAGATGTGGCGGTGAATGAGATTGTAGGCTCCCCCTTAGGTCTCATTTAGGGGAAACGGGGGAATGATAACTTGTTTAAAGAGGTCCTCTATGAGCAGACCTTTCGACTGTGATTTTTTTAAGACTTATCTATACAAGGGCGTAACCCTCCATCCTTCTTTTCAACAAAGAAGAAACCTGCCCCTGCTGGCGAGGTAGATTGACAGGCAAAGCCCTTAATCTGAGATTAATTCTCTCATTGCTTGCTCCTCAGGTTGGGTTAAATTATAGATTTGACCCCTAGGGGGCATGGTACCGGAAGTAACTCAAAGGGGATTTTTCAAAGGATACACTCGCCGATCAGAATAAGGCTCAGGCAACCTGTCAAGAGAAATTTTGGTCACATAGTACGAATGCAGTGATCAAAATGGACCATATTTAACCAAGTCCACAGTATTCCAATTGAATAGAGGATTGTGGGTCCTTAGCCAAGAAAAATCCAAAAGAAGAGGTGTATCAGTACAATTCAAGACAGGTCTCCCTGTAACAGAGACATTACTAGCCCCACCTTCTGGGCATCAGAACCTGAGGAGATAGACCGAAGGTAGAAGTAGAACTTGTAGGAGATCTTGATGTTGGAGAATTTAACACAATCTCTATTAAACTTTTGCAGAAGAGGGACCTTGGTGTCTGCCAGAGTTACAGCCCCAGGAAAAGGATAAGGAATATTTTCTTGGATGGTCATGCTGCCAGTTGTTCAGTAACAGCCACCATGGCCTGTAATTGGTCCACGATGTTCTCCATATGAGGTCCTGTTCTTCATATGAGGCAAAATATGTGGCTCATCTTTTTTATTCTAGTGAAAAATCCAATTATTCAGAAATATTGGCGGCCCAGTTTTAATAGTGGCCGACAAAGCAGAAACTGCTTGTGCTGGCAAAATGGAAGCTCAGATTAGCTCCCAGGCAAACGGCGTGACAGTGCTGACCCATTGAGATGAGTCACTGTTCCTTGTCACTGAAAGAAACGGGGAAAATGTTTCCCACTAAGTAATAGAGTGTCATAAAGTATGTCAGGGGATTTAAAACTTCAACACTGTTCAAAACGTAAAGGAATTGTTCAGGCTAAAAATAAAATCAAAGCTTTTCTGTAGCCACACCCCCATATTTTATACATGACCACATTTTTTTCCCATTGAGAGGAGGTTGTAGTTCCACCTTCTACTGCATCACACATCTCCTCTACTTGTATATCTCATCTGTACCTCTAAGCTTAGTACAAATTTCACTGAAAGAACTAAAAAATGAAACCTGTTCTTCTGCTGGTGAGAGAGTAAAAAAGTGATACTTATACACTGAAATGCAGAGACATAGAACACCCCCTGCTTTGACACCATGATTGAGACATTCCCATTCTGTTCCTCATTCAAAGTTAACAGCAGCCATGATTCTATAGCAGGATACAAGAAATAATCCCAACACTCTACTACCAGACTACCAAAAATGAATTATCTGGGAGGAGGGACACTTAGGCTTTCATTTACTGTGTCTTTGCAGTCAATTTAGCACCCGGAAGACACAACAAAGGCAATGCAGTTTTTAACATTTGGTGCTGAACTGACCCCTGTAAGAAACTTTTGACTAGACTTTCACTTTACATTCAAAGGTTTTGCTAGTTCTCTTGTTTGTGCATTTCTCCAACTCTATGACTTCCCTTTCCTTTAACAGAACAAGACTTCAGAGAACTGTCCTTAGGAATGTTCATTTTTCTCCAGCCTCTTGATGACATCAGCATTTGCTGCTCATAAATCTCCAGCACTTATGGTGACGCCTAGTTCACAACTTTGCTCCCACTCAGGATACTCTAATTCCTGTTGATTACACATCAGTGCACTTGGAGGGATATCATAAGAACCCTTCCCAGGAAGGGAGGTACATAAAGAAAAATGCTGATAAAAAAAGACATCATGTAGAAGGATGCTCCATGACAAGCAGCTTCCACTTTTATTCAGCACATATAACATATTGTAATGGCAGCTTATATATGTTTTTTCAGAGAAATACAGGGCAGATTTTGCTTACCTACTTCCTAAGCATGGGTCCCCAAATTTTACAACAGGAGCAGGGTTGAGGCTTGGCTCTCTGCTGCCTGGGCAAACTACGAAAGCCCCCCCCCCCCCCCCCCGGACTTGCAGCTCCATTCCTCAATAGAGCACACCTCTGAGCCACCAATGATTGACTTAAAAACATGACAGCATGAAGTGGCTTTCCTGATCTCAACTGAACTGCTAATATCGTTGCCATCTCCTCTGCATTGCTGCCTGGGTCAGCTGCCTTATATGGTCTCATTACAGGTGCACCCATGCATGGAAGCCCCATTCAGCCAAGATAGTCAGGAGCCACATTTGATCTGAATAGATGGTAGAAGCCATCTATTCAAGACGTAACTGCTAAAACTGGATCCCAAAAACAATGCAGTTGCATAATTGTCAGTTCAGTATGTATGCTGATCCCCACCTGGAACCCTAAAAAGGAATTAGCACAGGTTCCAATAAAAAGGTACCGCAAATCAATTCTGTGTCACCTGTTGAATGCAGCGAAGGCCTGCATTCCTCAGATGTGGAGGAGCAGGGAACCCCCAGACAAACTGTCATGGTTTCGAAGGGTGAATTACATAATGAGGTTTGAGAACATGATGGCCTCCCGGGATGGCACATATGAGAGGTTTGCTGCCACATGGTGCGGATGGATGGTCTTTACGAAGTCCACTGAAGGGAAGAGCCTTTTAGGCTTGACCTAGGGGATATCCCTGCCCCTCGTAGAACCTCCCTCCCCTCCCACTTTTCCACCCCCCCCCCCCCCGCTTATCGCTCCCTGCCATAGATATCTGGTCTCTCCGGAGAACGCTGCAATAAGGCCAGAGATAGACTGGTTGGTATTGGATTTTCTTTACTGACTTGTGATGTTTAAAACGTTGTGTACTCTCACTGAGTGATTATATGCTTGTATCATTAAGCTATTGTGTCGCTGTATACAATGTCTCTACCTTTCCTGTTTCACGTTCTGTTTACCTTGTGAAAATATCCTTATAAATAAAGAATTTATAAAAAAAAAAAAAAAAAGAATTAGCACAGTGCACATGGAATCCCTATCAGCACCTTAAACTGTAGGTGTAAGCAATGCAGGTAGACCCCCTCCCCAGGCCCTAAAAAATCAATAGGCACAGTGTGTGTGGATCCTCCATGCATCAGAAAATTACCAAATCCACCAGCCCAATAAAGTTATATGGCAGAATCATGTAGGAGCACCATTGATATAAGCTGTCTAGACTGGTAAACCAGCATGCCTCTCTGCCTACCTGATTTAGCATAACCTCATGCATGGACCCTGAAAATATACACCCCTGGGTGCATTGTATCTCCCCCAGACTCTATGGTGTGCTAGACTTGCATTTCTGCCTAGTCGGTGAACCACACACTAACCGCATGCTCCCGAGCAACAGGTAGTGCACCCATGTTCTTAAGGAAAACTAACTCTGGCTGTTTTGGAGCTGCCACTACACCCTGGGTAGGCCCAGGCTTATTTGGGCCTTGCGGCAATATGATGACTCTCTGTGGCTCCTGTGCAGTATGTTGCCACAAATTGGAAGCAAAACTGCATTATTGGTCGACGGCCAGGGGTGCACCTGTCATGAGGCCATGTCAAGCAGCCATCTCAGGTGGCACCGCAGAGGGGGCAGCGATTTCTGAATCTTTCATTTTTTTTATTATGATTCTTACTATCTAATTATTGGTTCTACTTTGAAAACCATCCAAAACCATAAATTGTTTTCTCCTTACAGAAAACAGATAACAAGCTTGCAATTTATATTCTGGCTAACTGTTAATAACTTGATCCCAATGACCTGTGTATCTCCTCTAATGCCCTATTTTAAAAGTTCTTTTTATTATGATTGATATTCACTATGTGTATAAGTTTGTTAAATCATGTCTGACAAAGAGAACTAATTATTCTTAAAGGTTTACCATCAACTATAATCAGTTAGTCTACAAAAAAGTATTGCCTTATTTTATCAATTAGAAATGATCACAAATATGAAAAAAAGACCAACTCTTATTTATAACCTTGCGATGGACCTACCATTGGAAATTTGTATTTTTTTTAATGGGAAAGTCCACTTGTGTTTTATGGAAGCAGTTTTCAGTACACCAAGAGGCCGATTCATTAATAGTGGCAGGTAGCGACAGTTGAGCGACTGTAGCGGCATTTTTACAGCGCCCGCTAGTAGTCGCTGTGCTTGGCCGTTGTTCGGTTGTTGATAGCGACTCAGTCGGTGTGCAGTAATGTTGAATATTGGGTGAGGAGTCGCTATTTGACAGGTTCCGCGCTGTATGGGAGCGCATGATAGCGACTGGTCAGAGCGACCGGCTCCCACCATATTCATTAACAAATCACGCTGAAAAAATTCTCGTGCTGTGAAATGCATGTTTAAACCCCAGAGCGCTGGTGGCGATGGGTTAAAAGTAGTTTTTTAACCCCCAAACAACCATATTTTTAAATAACATTTTGTAATATTAATACATTAATACCAGACCTGTAATATCAATTCTGCACAATGTTTTTTTTTTTTTTACCTTAAAAAAAAAATATAACATGGCAGAAGTGGTCACAGAATTTTTCACATAAAAAAAAAAAAAAAAAAAAAAAAAAACATTAATATGAATTAATTATGAATATTTAAAGATTGTTCCATTGAAATGCATTGGAGAGCGCCAGGTAGCGAGAGGTCATACCTGTCGCTGTTCAAGGTCAGACGCTGGCGCTGTGGGCTGAGACAGGAATAATGATGGATAAGTGGCTATATGGCGCTATCTCAGTCGCTAAGCAGGATTGGCTTGATAAATGTGTGATTGTGGTGGGGAGCTGGCGTTCTCGCGGCGGTGCCCGTCGTTACCGGTCGCTCACCAGGCGCTACCTGTCGCTATCCCTTGTTAAATAAGGGCCCAAGTCTATACACTAAGAAGAGAGGAGTGAGTCCGGTAAACACAGAACACTGCTGCTGGGCATTTATAAGGTTGAGTGAGCTCCCTCTCCTCAGCAGCGGCCATATTATTAGTGTTCTATTTGTACAGGGCTCACATCTCTCTTCTTGGTGTACAGACTTGGTGTATGTTGCCAACAGATTGCAGGTAATGAAAACTGCTTCCATAAAACACACATTTTCTAACATGGGAAAAAAGCAGGAACAGGAGTGGTGGCAGGTATGCTGATTAAAGCAAACACCAATTCTGGCGAGAATTCTACTAGGTTTTTGGGCTTCCTAGCTTCTTAGTGGACAATCATCCGAAAGTGGGATACCAGAAGGAGGCCTATGGTAATTAGAGATGAGCGAGTAGTGAAATATTCGAAATTTCGAATTTCGATTCGAATAGACCGCGTTACTCGACTACTCGACCGAATATCGAATCCCATTATAGTCTATGGGAAAAAAATGCTCGACACTTGGAAATCTCAATTCGACCACTTGGAGGTCACCAAGTCCACCCTGAAACATCAGAAAATGATGCCAACACTGCTGGAATGCAACTGGGACAGCAGGGGAAGCATGTCTGGGTGCATATAACGCGCCCAAGTCGCACTATTACGCCACTATCACAGCCACTCAACAATACACTCCAAACACAATATAACTTCTACGTAAAGTGAGACAAGACAAGGAAACCTTCTTTCCTCTACATTGCCATGGACCCCAAGCCAAACTGTACAAAAAAGAACAAAATTCTGCACCCCTTAAAATCACGTTGCCTAATGACAACCACAGATGGCATAGGCAAGGGGGAAAATAAATATACCCCACCCCTAATTGTCATTGTGTGTGTGTGTGTGTGTGTGGGTGTGTGTGTGAGATGTGGTCAGACATGTCCTCTTGTGTCATTGTGTCACCCCAGCAGTAAGGGAAGCTTAAAGGAGGAGGTTTGTTACAGTGTGTCACCCCAGCAGTAAGGGAAGCTTACAGGAGGAGGTTTGTTACAGTGTGTCACCCCAGCAGTCAGGGAAGCTTACAGGAGGAGGTTTGTTACAGTGTGTCACCCCAGCAGTAAGGGAAGCTTACATGAGGAGGTTTGTTACAGTGTGTCACCCCAGCAGTCAGGGAAGCTTACAGGAGGAGGTTTGTTACAGTGTGTCACCCCAGCAGTAAGGGAAGCTTAGAGCTGAGACCTCTTAAAAATTGTGTGGAGGCCCAAGATCTGAGACCTCTTAAAAATTGTGTGGAGGCCCAAGAGCTGAGACCTCTCAAACATTGTGTGGAGTCCCAAGAGCTGAGACCTTTTAAAAATTGTGTGGAGGCCCAAGAGCTGAGACCTTTTAAAAATTGTGTGGAGGCCCAAGAGCTGAGACCTCTTAAAAATTGTGTGGAGGCCCAAGAGCTGAGACCTTTTAAAAATTGTGTGGAGGCCCAAGAGCTGAGACCTCTCAAACATTGTGTGGAGTCCCACGAGCTGAGACCTATTAAAAATTGTGTGGAGGCCCAAGAGCTGAGACCTTTTAAAAATTGTGTGGAGGCCCAAGAGCTGAGACCTCTCAAACATTGTGTGGAGTCCCACGAGCTGAGACCTCTTAAAAATTGTGTGGAGGCCCAAGAGCTGAGACCTCTTAAAAATTGTGTGGAGGCCCAAGAGCTGAGACCTTTTAAAAATTGTGTGGAGGCCCAAGAGCTGAGACCTTTTAAAAATTGTGTGGAGGCCCAAGAGCTGAGACCTCTTAAAAATTGTGTGGAGGCCCAAGAGCTGAGACCTTTTAAAAAATTGTGTGGAGGCCCAAGAGCTGAGACCTTTTAAAAATTGTGTGGAGGCCCAAGAGCTGAGACCTCTTAAAAATTGTGTGGAGGCCCAAGAGCTGAGACCTCTCAAACATTGTGTGGAGGCCCAAGAGCTGAGCACTTATTAGTGCTGCAGCTACGGCTGCTTTAGTGAGGGGTAGCTGCTGCTGCTGGAATAGGGACAGAAAGACTTCAGTGGTGTATTACCACCTATATACAAAACTATATACACTCTGCTCAAAACGGCTGCTTTAGTGAGGGGTAGCTGCTGATGCTGGAATAGGGACAGAAAGACTTCAGTGGTGTATTAGCACCTATATACAAAACTATATTTTGCACTACTGTTTTGTGTCCTCTGTGCCAACAAAACACTGTTTTATACACGGTGCGTATAGGCACCATTTCACCTTCTGGCAGTATACGGCTGTATAGCCAGGTGTTTTTCTTAAAAATATTTTTTATATTTGGCACTACTGTTTTGTGTCCTCTTTACCAACAAAACCTTGTTATATACCCGGTGCGTATAGGCACCATTTCACCTTCTGGCAGTATACGGCTGTATAGCCAGGTGTTCTTCTTAAAAATATTTTTATATTTGGCATAACGCGTGGCCAAAAAAGTAAAACGTCTGAAATGCGGAGGGCTAGCGCAAAGGGACGTGGACGAGGACGGGGGCGCGGAAATGCTGGTGGGGGCACAAACCGCGTTGAAGCCAGTGGGGATACAATGCGTGCTGATGAGGGGCAGCCAGCATTACGCTCATCCAGCTTCCCTGCCTTTATGGGACAGTTATGCGGGGGGCGGGGTACACCTCTGTTAAAGCCTGAGCAGCGTGAACAGGTGGTGCAATGGATGGCCGATAACGCTTCCAGTCACTTGTCCACCACCCAGTCATCCACACAGTCTCACTCTGACCCTCCTTCCTCCCAACCTGGCCAACAGAGTCAGCCCACCCTTGACCCCTCCCAGGACCTCTTTTCGGGTCCTTTTCCAGATGTGCTGCAAGAATCCCAGGAGCTAGCAGAGGAATTTGTTTGTAGTGATGCCCAAACACTTGAGTATCCGCCATCTGCTAGTGATGTGGACCCGGAACCAGCATCTGCTATCATGAGCGATGATGATGATGAGACGCAGTTGCCATCAAGGGAGGCTGTTGGAATGTCCAGTGGGCAGGAGGAGGAGCAGAGAGAGGAAGTGGAAGAGGAGGTGGTGGACGACGAAATGACCGACCCCACTTGGACAGGGGTGATGTCCAGCGGGGAAAGCAGTGGAGATGCGGTCTGCGCATCACCGAATAAGGCAGCAAGAGGCAGAGGACAGTCCAGAGGCAGAGGACAGTCCAGACAGAGAAGGCAGGCCACAGCCAGCAGGGCCGGAGCTCTTCCCGGCAGCAGGCAGTCGCGCGAAGCTCCCCCATCGAGGCCTCGTACTTCTGTGGTGTGGAGATTTTTTAATGTTTGCGCGGATGACAAACTGAGCGCGGTTTGCGCAATCTGCCACTCAAAACTGAGTAGGGGCTCTGAGAAGAGCAATCTGACCACCTCAGGCATGCGCCGTCACTTGGAATTCAAGCACTGGGCTGAGTGGGAGAGAGCAAACGCAATACAACCTGCGCCCCGTCTTGCTGCCACTGCCTCTTCCCCTTTGTTGTGTGCTGCCACTGCGGTCCAGACCTCCAGCCAGGACACCTCCACATCTGCCTCTGCCTCGGCTACTTTGGGGCCTTCTCCTTCAGCCCCCCCTTCCCCCGCATCTTCGTCTGCACCTTCCATCTCCTCGTCCCATCAACTGTCCATCTCGCAGGCGTTCAACCGCAGGCGGAAGTACGCCTCCAGTCACCCCCAAGCCTTAACCTGCCTCATCTCCAAACTGCTGGCCCTGGAGATGTTGCCGTTTTGGCTTGTGGAGACGCAGGCCTTCCGCGACCTGATGGCGGCTGCCGCACCTCGCTATTCCGTCCCTAGCCGCCACTATTTTTCCCGGTGTGGCGTCCCCGCCCTGCACCAGCACGTGTCGTGTAACATCAGGCGGACCCTGAGGTACGCAGTCAGCGCAAAGGTCCACTTGACCACCGACTCGTGGACAAGCGCTTGCGGCCAAGGACGCTACATCTCTTTGACGGCACACTGGGTGAATGTTGTGGAAGCGGGGACGGGGTCGCAAACAGGGACGGCCTACATACCACCCCCGCCCAAGATTGCCAGCACAGGTTCTGATAGACCCCCCTCCTCTTCTTCCTCCTCCTCCTCCTCTGCCTTAACATCGCCCTCAGCCCCTAGCTGGAAGCGTTGCAGCACTGGCACGGGGAGACGTCAGCAGGCGGTGCTTAAGCTCATCAGCTTGGGCGACAGGAAGCACAGCGCCGCAGAGGTGAGGCACGCCATATTGCAGCAGACAGAGATGTGGCTGTCTCCGCTGCAGCTAGGACCAGGCATGGTCGTGTGCGATAACGGCCGTAACCTGGTGGCGGCTCTGGAGCTTGCAGAACTCAATCACGTACCATGCCTGGCCCACGTTTTTAATTTGGTAGTACAAAAGTTTCTAAAGACTTACCCCAACCTGGCAGAGCTACTGGTCAAAGTGCGGCGCTTGTGCGCTCACTTTCGGAAGTCAACTGTAGCTGCTGCTAGCTTAAAAAAAAATCCAGCAACGCCTCCATTTGCCTCAACATCGGCTGTTGTGCGACCTGCCCACTCGCTGGAATTCCACCTATTGCATGTTGGCCAGGGTGTGTGAGCAGCAAAAAGCATTGATGGAGTACCAGATGATGCATCCACGCGTGCCTCCAACTCAGCTCCCTCAGTTTGCCAACCACGAGTGGCCATGGATGGCAGACATATGCGATGTATTGCGTATCTTTGAGGAGTCCACTAAGAAGGTCAGCAGCGAGGACGCTATAGTGAGCGTAACCATCCCGCTCCTAGGCGTCCTTAAAGAATCGCTCATCGCAATAAGGGAGAACGCATTGCACACAGAGGAGACGGGGGTAGGAGGAGACGCAACGCAGGTAGACAGTCAGACCACACTTTTGTCTGCTGCTCGGTGGCAGTTGCAGGAGGAGGAGGATGAGGAGGAGGAGGACAACGTGGAGGTGGCTGTGGAAGAGGATGCTGGCGGCGAGGGTAGCAGTCAGGCTGTGTGCGTCCCATTGGTTCAGCGCGGATGGGGCGGAGAGGAGGAGGAAGAGGAGGAAATGGAAAATGATCCTTCTGGTGGGGGCAGTGAGGTCATGCCTACTCAGAGTCTGGCACACATGGCTGACTTCATGCTGGGCTGCTTTTCCCGGGACATACGTGTTGTCCGGATATTGGAGAACAAACTATACTGGGTCTTCGCACTCCTGGACCCCCGGTATAAAGATAACTTCTCCTCTTTTATTCCGGTAGAGGAGAGGACGAATCGATTACTGGAATACCAGAGGGAACTCTTGCAGAACATGATGCAGATTTTCCCACCCAGCATCGCTGGCGGCAGAGAGGAGAGTGTCTCCCAGAGTCTGACAACATCGATCAGGCCCACAGCCACCAGGGGAACACTCTCCAAGGTGTGGGACACGTTCATGTCACCCCCTCGTGCAACTTCCATCACTGCGGGGCCCGCTATCAGCAGGAGGGACAAGTATCGGCGGATGTTGCGGGACTACCTGGCAGACCACACCCCTGTCCTCCCCGATCCCTCGGCGACCTACACTTACTGGGTCTCCAAGTTGGACACGTGGCTGGAACTGTCCCTGTACGCCTTGGAGGTGCTTGCCTGCCCTGCCGCCAGCGTGCTATCAGAAAGGGTGTTCAGCGCAGCCAGGGGCATTATAACCGATAAGCGCAGCCGCCTGTCAACCGACAGTGCCGACAGGCTGACGCTAATCAAAATGAACAGCAAGTGGATTGACCCGGACTTTGCTTGTACAACAGTGGAAAGCAGCCAAGAGTGAAGTGCCATCTGTATGAAGTGCCATTTCCTCCTCCTCCTCCTCCTCCTCCTTAACCGCCGTAGAATTGCTGTATTAATGAAAAAAATTATGGCTCACCTCTTAGGCTTAATACAATCAATTTTTAAGAGGTCTCAACTCTTGGGCCTCCACACAATTTTTAAAAGGTCTCAGCTCTTGGGCCTCCACACAATTTTTAAGAGGTCTCAGCTCTTGGGCCTCCACACAATTTTTAAGAGGTCTCAGCTCGTGGGACTCCACACAATGTTTGAGAGGTCTCAGCTCTTGGGCCTCCACACAATTTTTAAAAGGTCTCAGCTCTTGGGCCTCCACACAATTTTTAAAAGGTCTCAGCTCTTGGGCCTCCACACAATTTTTAAAAGGTCTCAGCTCTTGGGCCTCCACACAATTTTTAAAACATAGCAGCCCTAATAAGGGCTCTCAATGACTCTCTTGTCTTCTGGTAGCTGGTATATATGGTGGTAAAAGCGATATTCTGAGCTTCTGGGGCCCTGCCTGCCTACATATGAGCTATATACTGTTCAGCATAGTAGCCCTAATAAGGGCTCTCAATGACTCTCTTGTCTTCTGGTAGCTGGTATATATGGTGGTAAATGCGATATTCTGAGCTTCTGGGGCCCTGCCTGCCTACATAAGAGCTATATACTGTTCAGCATAGTAGCCCTAATAAGGGCTCTTAATGACTCTCTTGTCTTCTGGTAGCTGGTATATATGGTGGTAAATGCGATATTCTGAGCTTCTGGGGCCCTGCCTGCCTACATATGAGCTATATACTGTTCAGCATAGTAGCCCTAATAAGGGCTCTTAATGACTCTCTTGTCTTCTGGTAGCTGGTATATATGGTGGTAAAAGCGATATTCTGAGCTTCTGGGGCCCTGCCTGCCTACATAGGATATGAGCTATATACTGTTCAGCGTAGTAGCCCTAATAAGGGCTCTTAAGGACTCTCTTGTCTTCTGGTAGCTGGTATATATGGTGGTAAAAGCGATATTCTGAGCTTCTGGGGCCCTGCCTGACTACATAGAATATGAGCTATATACTGTTCAGCGTAGTAGCCCTAATAAGGGCTCTTAAGGACTCTCTTGTCTTCTGGTAGCTGGTATATATGGTGGTAAAAGCTATATTCTGAGCTTCTGGGGCCCTGCCTGACTACATAGAATATGAGCTATATACTGTTCAGCATAGCAGCACTAATAAGGGATTAAGGACTCTCTTGTCTTCTGGTAGCTGGTATATATGGTGGTAAAAGCGATATTCTGAGCTTCTGGGGCCCTGCCTGACTACATAGGATATGAGCTATATACTGTTCAGCGTAGTAGCCCTAATAAGGGCTCTTAATGACTCTCTTGTCTTCTGGTAGCTGGTATATATGGTGGTAAAAGCGATATTCTGAGCTTCTGGGGCCCTGCCTGACTACATAGGATATGAGCTATATACTGTTCAGCATAGCAGCACTAATAAGGGATTAAGGACTCTCTTGTCTTCTGGTAGCTGGTATATATGGTGGTAAAAGCGATATTCTGAGCTTCTGGGGCCCTGCCTGCCTACATAGGATATGAGCTATATACTGTTCAACATAGCAGCACTAATAAGGGATTAAGGACTCTCTTGTCTTCTGGTAGCTGGTATATATGGTAGTAAAAGCAATATTCTGAGCTTCTGGGGCCCTGCCTGACTACATAGGATATGAGCTATATACTGTTCAGCGTAGTAGCCCTAATAAGGGCTCTTAAGGACTCTCTTGTCTTCTGGTAGCTGGTATATATGGTGGTAAAAGCTATATTCTGAGCTTCTGGGGCCCTGCCTGACTACATAGGATATGAGCTATATACTGTTCAGCATAGCAGCACTAATAAGGGATTAAGGACTCTCTTGTCTTCTGGTAGCTGGTATATATGGTGGTAAAAGCGATATTCTGAGCTTCTGGGGCCCTGCCTGACTACATAGAATATGAGCTATATACTGTTCAGCGTAGTAGCCCTAATTAGGGCTCTTAATGACTCTCTTGTCTTCTGGTAGCTGGTATATATGGTGGTAAAAGCGATATTCTGAGCTTCTGGGGCCCTGCCTGACTACATAGAATATGAGCTATATACTGTTCAGCGTAGTAGCCCTAATAAGGGCTCTTAAGGACTCTCTTGTCTTCTGGTAGCTGGTATATATGGTGGTAAAAGCTATATTCTGAGCTTCTGGGGCCCTGCCTGACTACATAGGATATGAGCTATATACTGTTCAGCATAGCAGCACTAATAAGGGATTAAGGACTCTCTTGTCTTCTGGTAGCTGGTATATATGGTGGTAAAAGCGATATTCTGAGCTTCTGGGGCCCTGCCTGACTACATAGGATATGAGCTATATACTGTTCAGCATAGCAGCACTAATAAGGGATTAAGGACTCTCTTGTCTTCTGGTAGCTGGTATATATGGTGGTAAAAGCGATATTCTGAGCTTCTGGGGCCCTGCCTGCCTACATAGGATATGAGCTATATACTGTTCAACATAGCAGCACTAATAAGGGATTAAGGACTCTCTTGTCTTCTGGTAGCTGGTATATATGGTGGTAAAAGCGATATTCTGAGCTTCTGGGGTCCTGCCTGACTACATAGAATATGAGCTATATACTGTTCAGCGTAGTAGCCCTAATAAGGGCTCTTAATGACTCTCTTGTCTTCTGGTAGCTGATATATATGGTGGTAAAAGCGATATTCTGAGCTTCTGGGGCCCTGCCTGACTACATAGAATATGAGCTATATACTGTTCAGCGTAGTAGCCCTAATAAGGGCTCTTAAGGACTCTCTTGTCTTCTGGTAGCTGGTATATATGGTGGTAAAAGCTATATTCTGAGCTTCTGGGGCCCTGCCTGACTACATAGGATATGAGCTATATACTGTTCAGCATAGCAGCACTAATAAGGGATTAAGGACTCTCTTGTCTTCTGGTAGCTGGTATATATGGTGGTAAAAGCGATATTCTGAGCTTCCGGGGCCCTGTCTGACTACATAGGATATGAGCTATATACTGTTCAGCGTAGTAGCCCTAATTAGGGCTCTTAATGACTCTCTTGTCTTCTGGTAGCTGGTATATATGGTGGTAAAAGCGATATTCTGAGCTTCTGGGGCCCTGCCTGCCTACATAGGATATGAGCTATATACTGTTCAGCGTAGTAGCCCTAATAAGGGCTCTTAAGGACTCTCTTGTCTTCTGGTAGCTGGTATATATGGTGGTAAAAGCTATATTCTGAGCTTCTGGGGCCCTGCCTGACTACATAGAATATGAGCTATATACTGTTCAGCGTAGTAGCCCTAATAAGGGCTCTTAAGGACTCTCTTGTCTTCTGGTAGCTGGTATAGATGGTGGTAAATGCGATATTCCGAGCTTCTGGGGCCCTGCCAGCGACAGCCTGTCTTTCCCTGCTGTGAGCGTCTGTCCCTCACTAAGTTCAAGCTGCTAATGCTGACGAAGAGGAAGTGCTGAGTTTTGTATATTCGAGGTCACATGGTTTTTCCAGCCAATGCGTGTAGACGCCGTTTTCGCGATGCCAGCGTCCTCCCAGGACCTGTCCCACCCCCCCTGCATGGTGATTGGTGTAAAAAACGCGCCAGGGAAGGTGGGAGGGGAAACGAATTGTGAGTGCGCCATCGCCGCTGTACTCGATCGAAATCGAGTATGACGAACAGCGTAGTATTCGATCGAATACCGGCTCGGTCGAATACTACTCGCTCATCACTAATGGTAATGAATGATTTAATGTTAACCAGCATACTGCCACAAAAGCAATCGAAAAATCCTGTGATGTGCACTAACATCACAAAACTATTTTAACAAGAGATCAACTAAAAAGCAGAGAATATTTGGGAAAAAATGAATATCTTACGAAGGAAACAAAAACTTTGATGAAACCATATGCACTGTATATTTTTACACGATTGTGTCAGGCTACATTTGACACTGTCCTAAACTGTTTTCCATCTTTAAGTTGAAGCAGAAATGGCCAAGATATCAAGGTTTACAGTCTCACCTCATGATTTCTCTTCCATATAAAAGTGGGCATGGCCCTTGGATCTGTGATGCTGCATAATAATCAGCATACTGGGCTGGGTCTGTAAGATTCCGAGAACTTGCATATGAATCTGGAGGAGGAAGAGCTGGAGGGAGGGGTGGGAGGAGGGAGGGACCAGCAACTCTGTCCCACTCTGCTGAGATGATTGGGGGGCAGGATGAAAAAGAGAATGTCATTGGCTGAACCTGTGACAGTTTAGGACAGTGGCAAATGTAGCACGACGCAATGGTGTAACAATTACCTTTATCTGCAGTATCACTTTAATTGCATAGCAGCAGAAGTAGTTACCTTTCAAACATATATTCAGTCTTTCAGCATCAGTCTAATGTAAAAAAACTGTAATTTGTATAAGTGTAATTTCTCAATTATTTAGTTTTTCAATTCTTTTCTTTCTTTGGCCAAATAGAATTGCAAAGCACATTGGAAAGGTAGAGATCCGAGAGGAGAATTGATTGTGTCTTCCTGGCTCTGTACAGCTACATAGACAGTTAGAACTTCCTCATATTGCACACTCCATTTGCTGCATTTCTATGCAGGGTGTATAAGTAACCTCCCTTTGCTATCGGGAATATTTTTTTTATCAGCATTTATTTTTTTCAGGATTTTTATCTCTCGGTTGAACTTGATGGACATGTCTTTTTATAACTGTATTAACTATGTAACATTTTTAAGAAAATAATTTGCTCCCCTAAAGCCCTCCTTTTCTGATCAGTGGTGTACGCTGTTTGAGAGGGCTTAAAGAGGAACAACATACCTGATTTTCACTTTTTGGGGTGTTGTTCCTATCAGTGGGGGCATCCCAATTTGGTATGCCCCGCTGTGTGTATGCCCCTAGGTTATTCACCTTTCAGTCGTTCCCACAACACAGACTTACACAGCTGACTGGCTGAGCAGCCGTTCAACCAATCAGCGTGCTCGTTTTCAATCGGCTCCCTTCTGGGGGGCTGCCGACCGCATCCCCCACTCACCTCCTAGCCGTCGCATGCCCAGGCCGCCCCCAGAGAGGCCGGGCACAGGTTCGGGCATGGCTAGAGGTAAGGTGAGATGCGCCTCCGGGACAAGGTGAGTGAAATGGGGCTTTTGGGGGAGTTCAGGATGTCCAGTGAGTGGAACTCAGATGGCCCTGGAGGCTTTTAAACTCCAGGGCCTCTGATGTTCCTCTTGAAAACCATGCAGATGTTATGGAATAGCTCTGCTTCTAGAATTACATGGGGGCAGTCATCTTGGATTACACCTGAGAGCCCTGCTTACATAAGCAAGAATGGGGGGGGGGCTTTGCTAGCACATAGACAGCTCCTTTGGATCAGATCAACCAGCCAGAGAGAAATTTTATCTGAAGAACACATTGTTTCTCCACAGAGGGCAAACAGCCCCCACCAAACTGAGAAAGATTTTCTCAGAAAAGATATCAGCATTAGTGATGGGGAACCTGAACCGCAAAGTTCGGGTTCGAAGCGAACTTTGCGAGTTGGGGTTCCCAAACCCGAACACAGATTTCTGCCAAAAGTCAGTGTTTGCTTTTGCCATCTGGCCCAAGCATGGAAAAGCTGCTTGATTGGCTGCTGAGCAGTCCATCAACCTGCTCCACCTAAGGGTGCAACAGCAGGAAGCAGTGCTGTAACTTACCTGGACCCCGCAATCCTCTTACCATCTGATAATCACCGGCGGCGGTGGTTTCTGAAATCGGCTCCAGCCGAGGCTACAGAAAGATGGCACCAGCTTCCATGAGTGAGCTGGCACTAGAAGTGTCCTCACTAATGGGAGCTGGCAGCCATCTTTCTGGATCCTCAACTGGGGGCGAGGTAAGTCCAGGTAAGTTACAGCACCGCTTCCTAACTAAACTTAAGAGACAGTTTATAGAATTGGTTGCTATCAGGGTTGACCTTCTCTGGTGTACCTCCCAGGTTAAACATAAATTGGTTTGAGCATTTGACCCTTCACTGTCTTGTATATGTGCCAGCACATTGGTGATGTTTATAGTAAAATGTTTAGCTTTCTACACCCCCACCATGTGCTGCACTAAAGGTATAGGGCAGCTTTAGGTGAGCAGCTCCCCATGTATTAATTACTGTGTATGTTCCAAAGAGTGCTGCACTTACACAAAGGCACCATGGCTCAACAGTGCAGCTTCCACATACCTCTGCATACTAAGGAGACAATGTTTTCTCCATCACAGCAGTGTGAAACACACATCACAGAAAGCTTTATGCCAGCTGTGAGCTATTTATGTTTCAATTATGTTTACAATGTATCACAGCTGATTGCAGTTGGAACAGTAATGATACATCAGCTACAGCCTAGCTTTAACAATGCAACACTCCTCACGGAGCTGGCAGGCTTTTCAAGGTGACTTGTTTTACTTGTTTGTTACATCCACAGCTGGAGGTAGAGATAGTGCAACACAATATTTTTTAAGTTGCAGTGCAATTTATAACACCGGAAATGTTGTCTCCTCTGTATGTGTGTACCAACTGAGACCTCTGTTTTTACCTAGACTTGTGGACAGATTATAGGATTGGTTTCTGAATAACAAGGCTGAGTGCTATGGTTCCTTTAAGATTTGTTTAATTGCCTGGCTCACATGTCCCTTCCAGGTTAGTTTGAAATTTATTTGAGCAGTTGTCTCTTTTCTATCTTTTAGATTTGAGCAAAAACATGGGGGGGGGGGGGGGGGGGAACTAGAGGTATAGGGCGAAGTTAGGTCAGCAGTGGGCTCTTGTAGACTAGAGTTAGAACTGCCCCTACATAGCAGCACTGTGGGGCAGTGGTACAGCTGTCACATACATCTGCAGATGTATGCAAACCAAGACCTCTGTTTTTAACTAGACTTTAAGTACAGATTATAGGATTAGTTTGTGGCTAACAGGGTTGAATGCTATTGGCTCCTTTAATTTTTGTTTATTGCTCCTCTCACATGTACCTACCTACCAGCACAGTTATAAACTGCTTTATGCAGCTGCTACATTTCTTTTTTGCATCTTTTGAAGATGGAAATTACCTCGGTTTGAATAGAAGGTTGTTTGGATGCTGAATAATATTATAAACCTATATTGTACAACAGTAGCATAACATAAGTATAATAAGTGTGCCGTTCTGCCATGTCTTACATGAACCACCCTTTTACAGTGAAAACTATAATAATAAACCTATGGGTGAAAAGAGTTGCTGATTTTGTAAGTTTTAATGACGATGAACTCGACAAGCCAAAATATTAGATCTGTGTGGCCTGTTTTTCTTTAGTCTTTACCTAAGTACTTCACAGCAATTACATGTGACAGGCTTAAACGTTTGTAGTCATATGCAGTGATTTTTCTGGTTTAAAGAAACCTCCCCCACATTAATCTTTGGTTTTTAGTTTGACAAATTCATGTTTCCAGGAAGTTTCTGGGGTCAGTGCAGCATATGTTGTTGGTTACAATAGAGCTGTAGAGATTCCTTGAGTTGGTCTCTATGGCAGCAGAAAATATATGGAACCAAGTTTTCTACAAATGGATGACCTTCTGGATGCTCAACATTCATTGTTCAATGCTACAAGTCTTCAGCCATTTAAATAATCTAAAAAGGGAGAGGAACAGAAATTGATTAAGAAAGTATTATTAAAGTTATTTCACCCTCCCATCTTTGCTTAAAACTAGTTTTAACTAAAGTCATTGTGCAGTCAACATAATCAGGGCTATGCTGATTATGCTGATGTTCCTGGGTTTTTTATTCTCTAAAAACAATGCCTTCAAGCTTCTAAAATCTTACCAAAAAGAATCATCTATTTTTTCAAGTGTTTGAAATAATAAGTAAATAAGTAATAATACTTGGTTGTAATAGTCTATGTAATGTATGTTCTACCCTGCCTGTAATCACTACTTTTTACAGCACTACGAAAGATGATAGGGCTTTATAAATAAATAAATAATAATATTGGATGTGGTCCGCTCATTGTGGTGCTGAGCTGTCAGATGCCAATGGTGAACACTAGAGGGAGGTTGGAGGGCTAGGGGGCTGTGATCCCCTGTCTCCCCAGCCCCCCTCCAGTGATCGTCCTCAGCAGCTGTTTTATTTGTACATTTTTATTTGTAAATGTTATAAAGTGCTCTTTTCAGTTGGGGGTTTCCTGGGCAGGAACGGGGGGGCTACCAGTACATATGTGGTACCAGGAGAAATGGGGCTTTCACATGCAATATGGTTTTTCACCATATCCAGTCCAGGTCATCCCACAATACTTACATGTGGGTATTCTGCCACCAGGTGGTGCAGTCTACTGCAAGATCCAAAGCTGTAGCTCCTCCCGCCCCCCTATAAAATGAGATCTCTAAGAAGAATCCCCAGATTTCGCCTTGCAGTGCTGCTGCTAGGATCGTCTGGATCTCTCTCCTGGATACTGCAGCTAAGCGGGGCCTCCTAGCCCGTCGGCCGCTGCACCCCTATTCCCACTGTTCCCGTGGACCCAACTCTGCCTCCCAGCCCTTGGCTGATCGGGACGGTGAGGGTAGGGTGAACGCCGGGGTCAGGTGTTGTCAGAGCTAGGCTCTAGGCCTGCCGGCCATAGGCGATGGTGAGCCTATTGGGGGGGGGGGGAACCACCTTGCCCATTATCCCACAAGCTTTATTATCTTTGTGTGTGTTTTTTACTCTGACTTGCACTTTTTATTACTGCGCTTACTTGCCTCCCTCGTTCCCTCCGGTGCCTCATCCTCCCTCTCTTCCTTCATCTGAACGCTGTGAGGGGGGGGGGTTTGGCGCCGGCCTGGGAGCCTACGGCCGTTGAGCGCGGCCGCGGGCTGCCCTGCTTTGTCTTCCTGGCAGCGGCCTCCGCCATCTTGTGGCCTCTGTGAGGTGGGAGGCGGGCGCTGTCTTCGCGCCGTTAGGGGGGGCTTTTTGCGTCACTGCGGGTGCGGCCCGCCCCTCGAGGATCGTGTGCTCTGCGGCCGTCATCTTGACTTCCTGTCGGCCTCATGCTGCTGCCGGGACTCCTCTGGGCTCCTTCGGTGTCGTGAGTCCTTTATGGTTTCTGTTGCTGTTTTTCTTCTTGCGCATGTGCTGTGGGATGCTTATGGCCCCTTGTGCTTGTGTCTTTCAGGTCGGGCCCTTATAGCTGGGTTGTGGTTCCTCCCGGTTTCACCCCCCCACCTCCTCCCTCTCCTCACCCACCCTCTTTTTTATTAAAAATAAAAAATAAAATAAAAAATATCAAAAGAGGGACTAAACAGGAGGGATCTGCGGTTTGGGCCATTAGTGCTCTGTAACCTGCATAATTGTCTGCTAATCACCATAATGGAGGATTCTGGGGATAGTGAGCTGGGGGCCCCTTCTGGACGGGTGAAGCTCTGCCCCATGTGCGGTACCAGCCCTCTGGGCGGACTCAGCATGGTTTGTGTCACTTGCACCAGGAGCGTATTTTTGGAGCATGATAGGGCGGGCGTATCTGCCCCTAGCCCTTTATTGCCTGCAGCCTCGCCAGCACCCCCACTATTGCATTCAGCCCTCAGCGAGGGGGAAGCCAGCAAGGGGTCCCAAACTGATTTGGCTTACCGGGTGGCCAGCCTTGAGAGACAATTATCTTGCACGGCTCCTGGGAAGGCCACGAGTAAGAAGCAGCACATCGAGCCCGGTTACTCGGATTTTGCTGCTGATGATGACCTTTTTGGAGGTCTGGGCTCCATGGAGGAAGGCTAGTTGTTTAAAGATTCCTTTTCCACTGGGGATCATTCGGCCGGCTAGGACAGCGAGCCTGGCTCCTCCTCGGGCGAGGATATGTGGCTTCCTGACTATACAGAGAAGTTGCTGACTTCTGTGTTTGAGACGGTGCATATTGTCCCTCCTAAAGCGACTAAGAGGAAGCAGGGTGATTTATTCCGGCCTGAGAGACAGAGATTTGTCTTCCCTGAACAGGCCCATTTTTCCAATATGGTTTTCAAGGAGTAGGATAGGCCTAATAAGCTACCATCGGTGCCTAAGGGCCTGGACAGGCGGTATCCCTTCCTGGAGGAGCTGGTCCGCCTCTGGTCCCGTCCCCCCGATGTGGATTCCCCCGTTTCGTGGTTTTCCAATACTACTGTTATGCCGTCAACCGAAACTGCTTCCTTGCGCGATCCAGCTGACAGGCATATGGATCAACTGGCTTGTCATGCATTAACCTTTGCTGGTGCTTGCCTTCGCCCCGTGTGTGCCGCGGCGATTGTCTCCTTAGCCATCAGAAAGAAGGTGAGACGTATTGTAGATATTGCCAAGTCTCGCAAGCGGGCGGAGGAGTATAAAGACCTCAAAGCTTGCGTGGATTTTATTGCCTTTGTTGTCTCCGCTATGGACGATGGTGTCCGGCTCGGCGCCAGAGATTTGGCCCTGCTTGTTGCGCTCCATCGCTCTCTCTGGCTACAGCAATGGTTGGCTGATGCTGTGGCCAAGAAGTTGCTCACTAGTATCCCCTTCTTGGGGCACAGGTTATTTGGGGAGCATCTGGACCTTCCGGGTAAGGATGGGAGACTCCCTCAAAGACGGAAGCCTGCGCGGCCCTTTCGGGGTTCATCTGCCTATCGCTCCTTTCGTGGAGGAAGAGGCACTTCCTTTTCAGGTGGCTGCAGAGATTCCTGGGGACGAGGTAAGCCCCGCGGCCGACCCAATCCCTCTTGAGGTTCCAAGTCCAGGCCCCCCACCAAGGCTCCTCAGGCATGAGGAGGCGCCCTCACCCATCCGGGTGGGGGGACGCCTTCTGCTATTTGCTCACGTCTGGAGACAGCGCGTCTCGGATCGGTGGATTCAGGAGGTGGTGTCCTCCGGTTACAAAATAGAGCTGGCAATCAGGCCGCCCCAAAGGTTTCTTCTGTCTCACATGTCCAGAATCCTGTTATGGCACAGGGCCTGAGAATGGCCATTTAGCACCTCCTGCGGCTAGGTGTCATTTGCCCTGTACCTCTTCAGGAGCAGGGTCAGGGGTTTTACTCCAACCTGTTCACGGTTCCCAAGAAGGATGGAACATTAAGACCTATCTTGGACCTGAAGGGCTTCAACAGGTTTGTAAAGGTCCGGCATTTCCGCATGGAAACCTTACGGTCAGCGGTGAGCTCGCTTTGGCCCGGCGACTTCATGACCACGGTGGACATCAGGGATGCCTATTTGCACGTCCCGATATTCCAGGGACACCAGAGGCTTCTGAGATTTGCTCTTGAGGACCAGCATTATCAATTTGTGGCTCTGCCATTCGGGATATCCTCAGTCCCCGGGTCTTTACCAAAGTGCTGGCGGGCATCATGGCTATTCTGAGGAATCAGGGCATTCATGTGCTGCCTTATCTGGACATTTTACTGATTGCGGCTCAGTCTCTTCTGCAGGCCGAGAGCGACTTGCGGACGGTGTTATCCACTCTCAAGGAGTTCGGCTGGGTAATCAACTACCCCAAGTCTTCGATCACTCCCTCAACAGTGAAGTCCTTCCTGGGCATGACGATAGACACCTCTCAGGTCAAGGTGTTCCTACCACAGCAGAAAGTGGTGGGGCTTCAGACGCAGGTGCAAGTCTTGCTGTCTTGTCAACGACCCTCGATCCGTCTGGGGATGCAACTGGTGGGTCTGATGGTGTCCTGCTTTGAAGCAGTGCCCTTCGCTCAGTTCCACATGAGACATCTTCAATTGAACCTACTGACAGGCTAGGATCAGATGCCGGAGTCGCTGGAACAGGAATTTTCTCTGTTCCCCCTGGTCAGACGGTCTCTCTTGTGGTGGCTGGACCCCAGGAACCTGTTGGTGGGCAAGTCCTTTCTGACTCCCCTGTGGGAGATAGTTACCACGGATGTCAGTCTGACCGGCTGGGGAGGCATCTGGCAGATGCTGAAGTTCCAGGGTCAGTGGGGTCCACAGGAGAACCATTTGCCCATAAATCTCCTGGAGCTGAGAGTGATCCGGTTGGTGCTTCTTCAATTGACTTCCCAGCTAAGGGGCCGTGCGGTACAGGTTCGCTCGGACAATCAGACTGCTGTCGCCTACATCAATCACCAGTGTGGGACTCGGAGCAAGCAAGCCCTCAAGGAGGTGACCCAGATTCTGACTTGGGCAGAGGAGAATGTTCCCTGCATCTCTGCAGTTTACATCCCCGGGGTAGACAACCAGGAGGCAGACTACCTGAGCAGGGGAGCCTCTCGTCTGGGGGAATGGTGTCTCAGCAACAAGATCTTTCACGCTCTGTGTCTCCGCTGGGGTCAGCTGGACGTGGACCTGTTCCAGACACAATCACAAGCTCCCAAGGTTCGTTTCTCTGTCAAGAGATCCGCTGGCCTTTGCCACAGACGCTTTAGCAATTCCTTGGATGGAGTTCAGGCTCCTTTATGCATTTCCTCCATTTCCGTTCCTGGGCCAAGTGCTGCTCAAGATAGCCCAGGAGGGGGTCCCAACCATCCTGATGGCCCCTTGCTGGCCGAGAAGGAGATGGTTTGCGGACATAGCTCAGATGTCAGTCAATCGCTACATCATGGCCGACGACCCAGGGCTTCTCACTCAGGGGTCGCTGCGGCACCCCAATTTATAGACACTGGCTTTGATGGCCTGGCTATTGAAACCTCAATCCTGAAGGAGAAGGGGCTGTCTGCCACGGTGGTGCAGATCATGATTCAGGCGCAGAAGAAGCCTTCTTCCAGGGTGTTTCCCATGTACGTCCACCGCGTAAGCCTGTGTTACCGGTGTGGGACTTGAATTTGGTGCTTTCTGCTCTCCAGGGGCCTCCTTTTGAGCCCTTGTGCCATGCCGCCTTACCTATTTTGACCCTCAAGGTGGTCTTTTTGGTAGCGATAACTTCTGTACGTCATGTGTCGGAGCTGGCCGCGCTTTGTATGAAGCCTCCATATTTTGAGCTTCATAAGGATAAGGTGGTTTTCGTTTTAAACCTGATTTTTTACCTAAGGTCGTTTCTCCCTTTCACCTTAATGAGGAAGTTGTCTTATCTTCATTGTGTCCAGCTCTGGCTAATTCCAAGGAATGGACCCTCCATGCTCTGGATGTGGTCAGGGCCATTAAGTATTACCTGTCTGTGATGGAATCCTTCAGGAAGTCGGATTCGCTCTTTGTCCTAACAGAGGGTTCTAGGAAGGGCTTGCCACCTGCTAAGTCCAGTAAGTGGATCAGACAGGCGGTGGTGCAAGCATATTCTGCCAGGGGGAAGGAACCCCCTTTTCGGATCACAGCTCATTCTACCAGAGCTATTGGTGCCTCTTGGGCTTTTCAGCACCAGGCATCGGTTGAACAAGCTTGTAAGGCTGCCACTTGGTCTTCAGTTCATACCAAGTTTTACAAGGTTGATGTTAGGGCCTCAGCTGATGCTGTCTTTGGCTGAAAGGTGCTTCAGGCGGTAGTGAAATTAACTACTTGCTGTTCCGCACGGGGGTTCCCGCCCTTATGGACACTGCTTCTGGATGTCCCCCATGTAAGTATTGTGGGACGACCTGGATTGGATATGGTGAAAAATACAATTCTGTGAAACTCACCTGTAGAATTGTTTTTGAATATATGCAGTCCAGGTCGTTCCATCCTGCCCTTGTTCATTATCTCTGTTGCCTGTTATGGTGATTACCATTTTTATATTGGGACTTTGTCCCTCAGTATTTTGTTGGAGAGAGTAGGTGCTGAAGCTATGTGATGTAACATGGTTTCTTGGCCTCCCGGCCTGTCTCTTTTCTTACTGCTTTTTGACCACTGGGGATTCTTCTGAGACACCTTATTTTATAGGGGCCGGGAGGAGCTACAGCTTTGGATCTTGCAGTAGACTGCGCCACCTGGTGGCGGAATACCCACATGTAAGTATTTTGGGACGACCTGGACTGGATATATTGAAAAACAATTCTACAGGTGAGTTTCACAGAATTGTATTTTTTTTTAAACAAATGAGACAATTTTTAAAAAATTATTTTTATTGTTTTTTTACTCAAAAATATTTTAAAAAACTGTAATTTATGTAATTGTAATTGTAATTGTAACTGTAATATGTAATTTTCCTGTAAAATCCTGCAAAAATCACAGTTAAACATGGCGCAAAATGGTGAAAATGAACTGTCAACAGAGGGTGACATAATCTCATGGAGGCTGGCAGTTAAAAGTAACTATGCAAGTTGGGTATTGTTCTGCTCGGGAGACCTTGTCCTTTCAGATATAGCTTGTTGTTTCTAGTTTGCATATTGATATTTTAGGAAAATGTGTTTTTAATGCATTTTTTAGGGAAGCCCTGTGCAACCTAAGAATTCTTTAAGGGATTACGTCCAGAAAGAGGGGCCCACTACAACAAGCTGGGTATGCCTAGAAAGCTTAACGTGTACTTTCAGGTAATTTATGATTTGTGAGGTATTGAAAATGTAAAAAGTTGTTTTGGTTGACAAATTGCAAGGTGCGCACTTTGTCTGCAGAGCTGAAATTTTTAAGTAAAATTACCATTACTCGCATGCTTTACTTTAGACATTGATATTTTAGGGAAATGTGTTTTATTTCTGCTTTTTTTTTACATTGTACTACCAAAGAATTGAGGGGTTACTTCCAGAAAGCATCAGCCACATCAACAAGCCTGGTACGCCTAAAAACCCTGAGGTGTGTACTTCCAGAGAATATATCATTTTTGGAGGGTATTTCAAATGTAAAGAATTGTTTTTTTTTAAAAACTGCAAGGTGTGCATAGCAGTATTATATACCAGGAGTATTTTATCTGAAAATCTCCTAAAGCTCTGTTTTAGTGTGGGGGAGCCTCCTGGGCAGGAAAGGGTGTCTACCAATACATATGTGGAAATGGGGCTTTTACATGCAATAAGATTTTTTGCACATATATTGAGAATACACTTTAAAATGGCAAAAAAGACATTTCACATTAAAGCCCAGAGTCTGCTGATAAAACCATATATAATTTTCCTGGGGAATCCCTGTAAATCCCTTCAAAAATCACAGTTGAACATGTGTAGAGCAAAATAGTGAAAAATAGTGAAAAATGGTCTGACAAAAGAGGGTGACAAAAACTCTAGGTAGGCTTACAGTTAAAGGGTTAAAGCTCTGACGTGCACGGGCGGGTGGAGCACCTGGCCAGCAATAAAATGCTGGAGGGGACGTGGTCCCATTCGAAATTAAAGTTTCCATTAGTGGATGAGTTCTGGAGAGTCAGAGGTAATCAAGTGAGATTTCCTTTCCTGATGGTGTGCCAGGTCACAGCACACTGAGGATTTGATACGGTTCAAGGTCAGCTGCATCAGAATGATTTGTTACCCTAAGGTCATACAATTATTATTGTTATTATTATTATTGTTTATTTATATAGCGCCATCATCTTCCGTAGCGCTTTACAAAGTAGTAATTACAGACAGGGTAGAAACATACGATACATATACCATTTCAAATGCAGTTTTACAGAGTTGACAATGGATATTCTGAGAACAAGAAACAGTAGGGGAGAGAGCCCTGCCCTTGCGAGCTTACAGTCTAAAGGAAGAGGGGTGAAGACGAGGGGGAGGGATCACAAACAGTCAGTATTGAGCTTTGTGGCATGTGCTCTTTAGAAGATTGGTTAGGCCAGATTATATGCTTGTCTGAATAAGTGTGTTTTAAGGGCGCCTTTGAAGGTTTCGAGGGTTGTGGAGTGGCGGATTGGGTGTGGGAGGGCATTCCAGAAGATTGAAGTTGCACGTGAGAAGTCCTGGAGGCGGGCGTGAGAGGAGGTGACCAGGGAGGAGGACAGGAGAAGGTCGGCAGAAGAGCGGAGGCTGCGTCTAGGTTGATACTGTTGGATTAGAGATGAGATGTAGGGAGGGGCCTGGTTGGAGAGAGCCTTGTATGCGAGAGTTAGAGTTTTGAACAGGATTCGCTGTGGGACTGGCAGCCAGTGTAGGGATTGGCAGAGAGGCGCAGAACTGGAGGAGCGAGAGGAGAGATGGATGAGGCGAGCAGCAGAGTTCAGGATAGATTGAAGGGGTGCCAGTCTGTTAGTTGGTAAGCCACAAAGAAGGATGTTGCAGTAATCCAGACGGGATATGACCAGGGCATGCACTAGCATTTTAGTGGTGTCAGGTGAGAGGAAAGGACGGATGCGGCAGATGTTTTTAAGTTGGAGGCGACAGGAGGTGGCCAGGGAGTGAATATGTGGCTTGAATGAGAGTGCAGAGTCCAGAATGACTCCCAGGCACCGAGCTTGGGGAGTTGCTGTGAGTGTGTAATTGTTGACAGAAATAGACGTGTTAGAGAGGGGAGGGGAGTTAGAGGATGGGAAAATGACCAGTTCAGTCTTGTCCATGTTTAGCTTGAGGTAGTGAGATGACATGAATGAAGAAATAGCTGAGAGGCAGTTGGGGAGGCGAGATAGGAGAGAGGAGAGATTGGGGCCTGAGAGATATATCTGAGTGTCATCCGCATAGAAGTGGTATTGGAAGCCTAATGAAGTTATAAGTTTGCCAAGGCCATGGGTGTAGACTGAGAAAAGTAGGGGGCCTAGGACAGAACCTTGTGGCACACCAACAGAAAGGCAACGTGAGGATGAGACTGTGTTAGAATAGAATACACTGAATGATCTATCAGAGAGGTAAGAGTTGAGCCAAGAGAGCGCAAGCCCAATACAATCCCCTTAAGACAAACCTTTTGTTTTATCTAAAGTGGCCATGCCGGTACAGAACTGGTTGGGTGATTCAGCAGTCACCCAAGCAAAGAACACAAAGGACACAAGGTGCATAGTGTGTTATGGTGAGTTTATGTTTTATCTTTTTGGTGAGAGGTGTGGATGGGAGGTTTCGAGTCGTGGTGGGTGAAGGGGTGGAATGTCATTTTAAGCAGATCCCCTTCTGACTACAAATATAATAGTCAACATGGTATTTGCATGTCGGTGACAACATCCTGGTGCTTCACTCTGAACCGCTGCTTGTCCCCATAATGTCTTATGGACAAGTAAATAGTAAAGTTTTTACCTTGTGGCTTTTAGGCAGCTGGCAGCATAACCTATAAGGATCACCTTTAAAATCCCCCATCACAGGGGTAGGTAATTCTTTGAAAAATATTAGAACAGAAATGTTTTATAGAATTATTTTGTGTGTTAAAGTTAAAAAGCTCACTTAGATGCACAACCAAAGGTAAACTTGCCTTACCAGGTCTTTAGCATGACCCCGATAGATCAGCCATGAAACAGTCTTCTCAGACACCATTTGACATTTACATGGGTCACAGCACTATGGGAGCAAAGAGGAGGTGCGTAATTTTGCCTGTTTTGCAGCATTTCCAGGACTATTGAAGCGTGGGGGGATGCAGTAACTATAGAGCTGCTTTAATTGGTAACAGAAATGGGAAGTCTTTTTGCACAGCTTTTTTTAGCTTTTTAGTACCTATGTTTATGTGGTCCACTCATCCAATATGCATTAAAACAAGAGCATTCCAAATATCTTTTTGTTAAAGCTTTTCTGCATTATGTGAAAATCCAAAAGTGTGTCCAACCTATTTACAAAACGAATAGTGTTGCCAGCTTTCAATGTCTTCCAGGGACTCATGACTGTTTTCCAAATGAATATATTTTCTGGATGCAAGACTGTGTGTTTTCAGTCATATTACAGTACCTGTTTTTTGTCTTTTTAGATTTGCCTTACAGGAAGCCATTAGATCACCACAAACCCTTTCATTGTAGACTGATACAGATTGTTGAGGAATTTAACAATTAAATCTTTATTTTGGTTTCGAGAGGACTAATTAATTACCTTGACAAATGTAGCTATCCGATATTTTTACAAAACTTTTTTCTCTGCTTGTGTTTGTTATTATCGGAAAGCATTTATCCCTGAGTCAACATCAAAAATCGTGAGCACAAAGACCTCCTATACAGTATGGAGCCATTACAAGTATAGGTTCTAGAAAGAAAATTAAATTTCAAACTCCCAGACAAAATGGTAATTACTTCTTTTTTCTCTCTTCTTTAAAATTTCAAGGTGATGTTTTACCAGGCAGGATTCAGACATGAATATAAAAGACTGATCAGATCATTATCAAAACCAGGGGCGAGTGCATTAAGGCCACAAACCTCCTAACTAACGTGAACTACTCGACAGATAGTGAACAGGGGAAGGATAAACGTGACAAGAAGACTGCACCCCAGGAATCAAAGGGTGACCTTTATTGATTTGCCACCACAACAAATGACCCAGGTGGGGCAGGCAGCCACACAGGCAGCACCACTGTGCTCCACCAAAGCCCCAAAGAACCCTCCATCATGAACCTGTCATCTTACACAGGACAAGGTAAGCCTGTTGAGCAGGGGTCTATCCTTTTGCCCTATATCACGCATTGATATTTTTAAGTTTGATCTTAAACTATTAAACTCGAGAGGAGAATGAAAATAAAGAATTTTTTTTTTACCAAAATGTTGGCCAGCTGTCACCCCAAACAGAACCACATAGCTTCAAGCTGTAAAGCCAGTTTGTCCCTCCTGGTCACTTAACAGCGATTGAGAGCTATATAGGAATGATTCGTGCCGATACGGTCCAAATAGTAAGCAAAATAAGGCAATATAGCAATTTAAACCAGAATGAAATCAAAGCCTCTAAAATGTTGAGGGATGATAATAGTGTCATCATTAAACCTGTGGATGAGGTGGTGTAATTGTGGTATTAGACTATAGTACATACTGCAATGGGATTTTATATATGCTGGCGGACACTCAGAGCTACGAGAAATTCCAAAGGAACTTGATGATGGGTATAAGAGAGAATATGTCAATTTGGGGCTAACAAATTGGTGGCTCACCGAAGAGACAGCTGACTTCATTAACATTGAGATCCCAATAGTACCAGTCATCTATGGCTTGCCGAAAGTCCACAAAGGTCTGTCCCCTCTGAAATATAGACCAATAGGGACAGGCACCAATTCAGCCACCCAACCACTGGCCTAGTAGCTGGATAATTACCTTCAGCCCTATGTAAGGACATTATCGCCCTATCTAAGGGACACAGGGGACTTCCTGGACGAATTTAAGAATGTCATTGTAGAGACTAACACACATATGGCCACAATGGACATTTCATCTAAGTATACCAATATGTATACCACTGAATTTATACCAATAACCCAAAGGAACACTTTTTGTGTGAAGAACCCATTCCCACTGAGTTTATTCTGAAAGGTCTTGAGATTTTACTATATAATAATTTCTTTAGGTTTGAACATGACTATTACAGACAAATGGGGACCGCTATAGGGAGTGCGTCTGCACCCTCGTTCGCCAATTTATTTGTCAGGTATCTAAAAGAGAGATACATCTATAGTATGAATTGCCTATGTTTACATAGAAGGTGTCCTACTGAGGCCGGTTCATAGATGACGTGATGGTCCTATGGCATGGGGACACTGACAAATTTGCAGAATTTTGGACTTCATTAATTTGATCTTCCCAATGATCGTGTTCAATCCTGAGACATCTGAGAATTACATAACATTTTTAGATGTGGCAATAAATAGCCCGGTGGAACAATCACTGGGCTATTTTCCAAACCAAGAGACCACAACACATTGTTATGGTATGAAAGGGCCTACCCCAAATCACTGGTTGACAGACTCTCAATCTTTCAGTGCTATGGATTAATTCGGACCCATTAAAATGGGAAACACAAATGAGACTGATGCACCAAAAATTGAAGGACTGGGGATAACCTGATTCCATATTACAAACAGCTAGGCAAAAAGCTGTGGACATATTTCAGGGGTAAACCCCTAAACGGAGGAAGGAAGAACGTATTCCATTCATTCAAACATACAGTCACATTTCCCCACAGATCAAATGCACCACAAAAAAACACCACAACATTCTGGCATCCTATAGAAACCTGTGCCCCATAGTGAAAAGACCGGCACAAAAGGTCTACAAGGTCTACCCTTGTGGCTTGTTCTATGTAGAGAAAATGATCAGACCTTTTAGGAACCCTGGCATGTTTTTAATGGAAAGAAGAGGAAATCAGGGGTGACAGGTCCTATCACCCCTGATACACTAAAACTGTCACCCCTGGATTTTATTTATACCACGAGAGAATAAACCACAAGCTTGGCGGGAGTTTTAGTCAATTCAGGTATATAAGTGACCCCTCCTCTCATTAGCCTATGTTTATATGTTTTTTAACTTTTTTGAAGCTGTCACAGTTACTTGACCTAGACCTAAAGGTCTGATCCTTCCCTTTCTTTTAGACGATTAGGGCAGCCCACCGCTCCGGGCATGTGTACACTCACTGATTTTTATTATACTGAAAAAAGCTAACCATTCATATTTAGTAAATTTTTCCTGTGTAAAGTTAGTATTATATTTACTGATCTATAGCGTTAGGCCTGGTCACTCAATGTCAAATGATTTTTTACAATAACTAACTGGGATTCATATTTTGATTCTCCTGTTTTCCACATCACCATTCCATTTTAAATGTGCTTGGATCATAAAACATGCATCTTTGCATAGTATGGCTTTAACTTGCACTTGTCAATTACACAGCAAACTGTACTCACAGACAATGATATCTGGAAGTATTCCAGTTAATGCAGTGTTTTGTAAAACCGATACATGCCTGTTTTTAATGCAGTATTATCTGAGAGCATGCAGGGCATGCAGATCACAGGCAGCCAATATTGACCTTCCAGAAAACAGATTTCAGTCTTTGCAAGTTTACATTTAGAAATATTTTTCTGCCTTGCTAACATGCTCTTTTTATACGAAGAGTCTTATTTATGAAGCGTCAGCGCCACACATTGTGTGGCCTCAGAGGCATCCAAGAAACAGAAAACAGACTACGCGGCTGCCAGCTAATGTCTTATTTAACACTAGTGCCCAAAGAGTTACAGCAAGGGTCCAGGCCACGCCCACCTGCAGGAAGCCGAGTGTTTGCGTGGGAGAAGCAGCGGTGGTTGCCGTTGGGGTTGATGCTGTGGGGGAGGTGGCGGGCAGGCTTCAATTACCCAGCGCACCCACTAATCCTTGATCTTCTAGCTTCCTGGCAGCTGTGGCAGCCTGGCCAGCAGCACGGAAGCACCATGACATATGAGTATACTCTTTTTTGTTGTTTTTTCTTTTTTTATATTCGGGTTAAAATGGTTAAACTGAAAATGTCCGCCAAAATTAAGCGTAAGGAAGCTGTATATAGAAGTAAATCACCTTATTACAATATTTTAGTACAAGGACAATGCAGCAAAAACAGCCACAGTGCAAACAACAGCATCATATTCCCTCAGCTTTACAGGGCATACAACAACGTCACTGTGTGCTCTGTAAAAGTGAGGGAATCTATCATTTTTGAAAGTATTTCTTTTTGTGTGCCAACATGTTATTCAAGGTGCGATCATCTAATATTCTTTTTGTTAACAAATGTGTGTTTTGAGAAGTTGTTTTTACCACCTGCAGTCTGTTGCTATTGACAACTGTACACAAAATTTATACACACCTACAAGAAGTGCACTCTTCTGCAGAGTTCTGTTCTGCAGTGTTTACAGAACTCACTTCTCTCCTCGTATAGATCTTGGTGTACAGACACGGTGTACAGTTGCCAATAGCAACAGATTGCAGGTAGTAAAGACTGCTTCCATAAAAAAAAACATACTAGATAAGCTCAGCACTCAGAGGACATAATTGTGGCACACAAATGCCATCAAAAGTGGACTTACAGCTAATAAATACAATCCATAGTATCTCAGAAAATAGGAAAATTGGGGAAAAGTTCAATATTGTAGACTATTGATTTTTGCTGTCATTAGAACCATTTTTACTCAATGTTGAACACAACTCTGATATCCTTGGGGTATGTTTGGGTAAAAACGCCTATGTGGACGACATGCTTTTCTTTGTGTCGCGACCCCTGATTTTCCTGCCAAACCTACTTAAGGAGTTTAAGCTATTCGGTAAATTGGATAGCCAATTTGAAAATGAATTATACTAAATCAATGGCCCTGAACATTTCTTTGGCTCCTGATCTGGTGAATACCCTTAAGCAAACACTTTTGTTTGCCTGGGAAACTAAAAGTACTAAACTAAAAGTACCTGAGGATTCTTCTCCCCCACTTCTGGTCTGATGCATTTCCATTGAATTACAAGCTAAAATACAATCAAAATGGATATTAAATAATATGGCATTCTCTTAGATTTTCATGGTTTCACCACATAACGGACATAAAAATGAATGTCCTGCCATGCATACTACATGTATATGTCAAGCAACGCTTAAATGTCATGCACTGACTAGATATACAAAAGACTTGATCCTCTTTTATATGGCCATAAAGCAGCCCAGAGTTAGCTTTGAGACCCTCACAGCTCCTAAAAGAAAGGCGGTATGTGTGCCCCAACATAGATTTGTACTACAAATCAGTTCTCCTTTCGAGATACTATAGACTGGACCGGCAACTCGAAAAGCAAGAAATGAGTCGGAATGGAGTGAATAAATTATTACTTCCAGAAATATGAGCCCACTACAACAAGCTGGATATAATTAGAAAGCTTAACATGTGTACTTTCAGAAAATATATGGGTTATAGGGGATATTCCAAATGTAAAGAGTTGTTTTGGTTGAAAAAGCCCAAGGTGCATTTTTTGTCTGCAGAACTAACATTTTCAAGTAAAATTACAGTTACGCGCATGCTTTTCTTTGGGGTGTTTGGCAACTCTTCCCTTGACAGTATCTATGCATTTTGGGTATGGTTCTTTTCAGGGGATCTTGCTTTTTCGGATTTAACTTGTTTTTTTTTTGTTTGCATATAGATTTTTTAGGAAAATGTGGCTTTGATTCTGCTTTTTAATTCTTTTTTTAGAGAAACTCTGTGCAACCAAAGAATTAATTGAGCGTTTACTTCCAGAAACCTACGCCCAAGTCAACAAGCCTGGTATGGTTAGAAAGCTTGAGGTGTGTACTTTCAGAGAATATATAGTTTGTGGGGGTATTTCAAATGTAAAGAGTTGTTCTCTTGAAAAACTGCAAGGTGCAAATAGCATAGTTGTATTTTAACTGAAAATCTCCCAAAGCGCTGTTTCAATTTGGGAGAATCTCCTTGGCAGGAAAGGATGTCTACCAATACATATGTGGTACCACTGTAACTGGGAAAAATTGGGATTTCACACGCAATATGATTTTATTGACAAACTTACATTTTTTATTACAAAACAACACTACAAACTGTAAAACATAGATCTTTCACACAAAAGTATTGAGAATACACTATAAAAAATGCCAAACAAGACATTTTATGTTGAAGCCCAGACTCAGACTGTTTTGAAAAAAACAATATATAATTTTCCTGGGAAATCCCTTCAAAAATCACAGTTGAACATGTGTAGCGCAAAATAGTGAAACATGTTCTGGCTACAGAGGGTGACAAAAACTCTAGGTAGGCTGTCAGTTAAAGAGTTAAACACAAGCAGAGAGTGCCCTGCATGACACATGCCCATAGAGGTGGGCTGCGCTAGCAATGGTGCCCAGGGAACAGTTGGGGGGTTATGTTCCTTGCTCAAGAGCATTTTAGTCATCTCCCTGCACCACAACTGCATCAGGTGTGAACGAGGCCTATGATGGTTGTGACCAAAGGTGGGCAAATGTTATGCTATTTGTAATTGTATACCATAATTGTCAACTAGAGACAAGAGGGTTACCTGTAGTAAAGCCTAACCAAGTGATTTGATTTCTCAATGTAGTTAAATATAGTATAAAATGACCTTCATAGCAATTACTAAATTGATTCGATAAAACGCGATGAGACAATTGTTTATGCATGCTGCTATATTACTAGATGAAAAACCAACATGTGCTTAGCAGACATTAGCACATAGATTACATTATGTGATCCACTGTTTCTCTGTAACAATGGAGGAACATCACTGAATGCCAACATGTGTATAGTATACAAGTATGTTACTTATACTGTAGGTCCATCCCCAATCTAGTGTGACTGAACAACAGGGATTTACAGAAAAAAGGCGAAGGAGCTCAAGCCACTGGAATCTCCATTCGTAGTCTGTTATTTCTAAAAGGATTCAGGTATGATGGCTGGACCAGGAGAATATACACTGTTAGTACACACAGTGTGTGGAGCATGACTAACTTATAGGTTGTATACACACAAAAAAAAACCAAGGTTTGCATATACCCATATACAGACAATGACAAATATTTACAGACAGACATACTCTCCTTCCCACACTACTCCCTGCCTTTGCATCTGTATTAGCATATTTTATCCTGCTGCACACTAACTTCTTATTTCAATTCACCACATTTTATTTATCTGTGTTACCCCTTTTCTCTTTGCATTAACTTCTTCCTCTCTGCTTTGCTACACCATTGAAACATTTTCTCTGCTCCATCTTACTCCTTTCTGCTCCACTGTGTTGCATAATAACCGCTTCCTCCTTCTACTGCTGCACATTTACCTCTGTATGTGGACTGCCCTGCACATTTATCCCTTACATTGCAATACACAATAACACATACATATTATATAGCTTGTATATTAATGGCTTCCTCTGTACTGATGTGCACCCTAACCTTTTCTGCTTTGCACTGTATGTGAATACATTGATCTTGCCCAATTTTCCTGATTTACTTGGCTAAGTTTCTCACTTACAGTACATAACACAAAAAAACCTTTTTTTTAAAGCTGGTGTTAATAAAGATTTGATGTGTTTTTATTAAAATACATTTCTAATGTTCTTTCTAGTTTTGGCTTGGTGTCTAAATATATACCGGTATGTAAATCTGTATGTAGAAAAATGTTCCTTGTTTCTGCCCTGCCTTTTACCTTAAGTTCTAATACATTGTATATGCTTAACTATCCAGCATTCTGTGTTGTTTTGGATATATATATATATGTATGTATTTTTTTATACATACATTTGTATTGGTAGCATAAACAATCTACCGATACTTTTTTAAACAATCTTTTTTAAACTTCTTTTCGGGGGCTTAAATACTAGATTAAGAATTGGCCTGTTTTATTGTGAAATGATGTATGCATTTAAATGTTATTATATTATTTAAATAATTGGAAGAGCCCTTAGAATTTTTTGGGAGATACACAATATTTTATAGTAGATCATTTTTTTGCAGTTGGGGAAATAACATCAGCCAAACATATTTAATGTGTTTAAATTCTGTTATTTCCAGACTTCCAGTTCTGGGGATTAACCAAATGATTTCGATAGAAAAACAATAATAATAATAATTTGGGGAGATTTGAGGGCCAGTGAGAGCTTTTCCCACTCAGCACACAATAAAGTTAATTAACAAAAAAGAATGTTCCTGTGGCACGTGCTATGGGACAGTTTTACAAGTGAGGTAGATATTTTATTTTGGAAGTTTGGAAGATAATAACAATTAGCCTCTCTCATGAAAAAATAATTGTACCCCCCAATTGAGCTGCCAAACTGAAAGGGCAGGGGTTTTTTTTGTAGCAGAAGCTAATTTTTTGTCCACCAGAGTGGGAAAAGCTCCCTTTTTACAAATTACTTGCATCTCACCCGAAGAATTGCCTCATCACAGGTACAGGAAAAAGCTCTCAAAAGCTAACCACTATAAAAATTCCAAAGGCTCTAGACATCTTTTGACTAACCCAGGGGTCCCCAAACCACCTCCTCAAGGCCCACAACAAATCGTATTTTGTTGATCTCCACACAGATGCACAGGAGAAGTAATTAGTGCGGCGGCAGAGCTATACAGCCGTCAGAGTGGAGATCTAAAAAATATGACCTGTTGGTGGGCAATGAGGAAAGGGTCCACTGGACTAATCTACATTTGCCTGAACATATGGAAACATTTGGGGTCATGCTAAAGATCTGGTGAAGCAAGTTTACCTTTGGGTGTGCTTTCAGGTGTGAACTGAAGCTAAAGTAAAACAGATCACTCAGATTTAAGCTTCAGTTCACACCCAAAAGCTCAACCAAAGGTAAGCTGCTTCACCAGATCTTTAGCATGACCCCAACCAATTGATTTAACACAAATTATTCTTCACTTTTATTCACTTGATTTAATGTTGTGTGTTTAAAAGTTAGATTAAGTCTGGAAGCCCTGGATTGAATATGCCACACCAAACTTGGATCTAGGCCTTCTTAACTGACTATGAATATTTAGCATGTGTGCTTGCTTTAATAGGGTTGAGAAGAGACATATGGGTCGATTCAAAGAAACATGTAACAGCTTGGATTTGGGTGCCGATCATCCTATTTTTCACATCCGCTCGTGCGTTCGTATGAACTTGCGAGTGATTCTATAAGCAAATACGTTTCTATCCTAAAATATACGTCCGTTCGTATGGCAGTTCGGGAATCAGACCTATGTCAGTTTCCATCCTGATTTTTCCGTTTCATTTCTCAGGTTGCAACAATTGGTTTTGCCCTTTTTCCTTTTCTGTCTGGACGTAAATCCTTCTGATCTTGCGGCTCCGCACTACAAACTTACCTCATTAAAGTGCATTCTAAATATTTGGTCTTTTATTTTTCTTTATTTCATTCATTTTGTAGTAACCAACCATTAATGAATGCATTTGCATAAGTAAATCTTACTTTGTTTAATTTTTACTTAACTTGCATTTTTTACTTGTGGATTTAATTTTAATATTTTGGCTTCAAATGGTACAACTTTAAATTTTTGGTGTGGTTACCCACACCCTCTACATACAGATTGCTCTCAAATATTAAAAAACACCCAGCAACTTCTGCATGTTATGAGCCTAGAAACAGGCAAGATGGCGGCTCAGGTATTATCGGGCAGCCTGCAAACAGAAAGGGCCTTGTGACTGTGTTGCTCTGGATTCTTTGATTTCTGACCTTTCCGTGCCCCCAGCTCTGCTGTGTCTGTGCAAAATACAGCAGTAACCCACATCCTGCACTTTATCCCGCTCTCCTCTCCTCAGTAAGTGTGATGCATCTGACCAAAGATGTGCTTAAATAATTAAACAAAGCAAAGGTAAACAACTACACCAATAAATGCAATCTAAAAATATTATTCTAGTACATCAATTTAAAAATAAATAACAAAGGACATAAGTTTCTTTAATTAACGCAAATATATTGCCAAATAAAGGTTTACATGCAAAGGACTAATTAAGGTCCACATTAAAATGCTTTTATAAGGCATACATGAATCAGGTATGCATTGCAATACAATTTATGGGCTCGGCCATGCTGATATATGCAGTTCATTGCAGCTCAAGACGCGCAGACTCCTCCACATAGCCAAAAAACCTGTTCCAGAACAGCAATCCGGCTGCTAAAAGGTGTCGGCAGTGGCTTTCTTTTAAAACGGATTTAGAGGTTTGAAAACTGTTCTCTGAATCACACCGAAACACATCCAATTATCCTAAGTTTTACGTTTTCATCCTAAGTTTTAGGATTTGATCCTAAGTTTTACGTTTTGATCCTAAAATTTAGGAACGAACTTGCGATGATCGTAAGAGCATATACGCATTCGAACGTAGGCTCGTGCGAGTCGTAAATGGCCAAAAAAACAGGAAAAAATGACAAACACCCACCCAAACTTACGATTCTCGATCCGAAATCAATTAACTTTTGCTCTTTGAATCGAGGGGATAGAGTGTCATGCTAAATATTTGGTGAAGCCAATGTGACTTGCGGTGTGCATTGTTGAGTGGATTGCGACCTGCATCCCAGTGAGCTTTTTAACCTTACCACACAAAAAAGTGCAAAAAAAAAGGTAGGTTTGTCCTACATTTTCGCTAAAAAAATCACCTGCACCTGTGATGAGACATTTTTACAGGTAAGGTACATCATATATCCAATAAGGCAAGGATTTTTTAATGATTTTGAAACAACAGCACCCTATGGGCTATGCTAAAGAATGTGCCACACTTATTCTGCGTCGCCCTTAGGGTTCTGTTTCCAAACTTGAAAAAAACATCCTTATCTCATAGGAAAAAATATATGCCTAACCTATCCAAATCACAGGTACAGGTACTTTTTGGACAAAAACTAAAACAAACTGTTTCTTTTGCACTTTCTTGTCTGTTAAAATGAAAAAGCTCACGACGGGGATGCAGGTTTGGAATTCACATGGATAAGCCCACCGGAAGCCACACTGGCTTCACCAAATAATTAGCATGATCCCCATACTGTAAGAATTTTTTTACTTAGCTATTTGGATCTTCTGCTCTAACTACTCATCCTCCTCCCTCTTTTCTCTCCCCCTTTCTTGTTACTATAATTTATAATTGTATATACAATATATATATATATACACAATATTTGCACTAGGGCACTGCTCAATAAGTCAGATACTTTTGTTGTGCAGTATGCAAATTATTGATTGCATATGTTTTAGCATTGATGCTAAAAAAAAGAGATTACCAAGCTGTATAGGGTAACTTACCACACCCCCAAATCTACTCAGGTTTTCCAACCCATCTTCACCTGGTCCATTATCAAATGCTATCCACCACACCCTTTGCTCCCAAAAAGCACTACATACTTGTATTTTTGTTAAGATGGCTGAAACATAGTACAAAGCACCTAATACCTTTGTGTCACCCGCATTCTCCTTTTAGATTGTAAACTTGCAAGCAGGGCCCCAGTTGTTTCAGTTTCAATAACTTTCTTATTTGTTGCTGTTATTTATTAGTCTGTATGTATACAAACTCCCCCGGATTTGTACTACGGGATATGTTGTTGTATCATTTATATATTTTTTTACTATACAACTGAGCATTTGATCTTACATGCTTGCTGGAAATAGCATTTAGCCGCATCCTACCAAGAAGGTTAACCCAAATTTGGAAAAGGTTTGACTAATTTTGGAGGGCATCTCTAATTTTGAAGGACTTTTATCACTCAACAACAATGAAAGTAAAAAAAGATTAGGTGCAGGGATGGGACAGTTATACAGATGAAGTGCAGAGCTTTTCCTATAAGGTACTGAAAATATTTTTTTATTACAAATTTGTTAATAATGAAAGTTTATGCAGGATCTATAATTGCACAAAAACACAGAATGACATTTTTGTAATTTAAAAATTAAAAAAATTAAATTCACTCCATTAGGCTGGGTTCACACTGTGGTGTTACCCTACAAAGAAAACAGGAGGGCAAATAATTTAAGAATGTCTGATTGTATTACCTTTCTATTCTTTTCATCTGCTTATAATATAAAGTGTATATAACATGTTTTCCCTGTGTCCCTTTAAGAATTCATAACCTAGTAAATTGTGCATCTACCTTTTATTACAAAAGCATGCTATTTTCAATATGAGATTGTGGGCCTTATTTTATAAATGCTAACGCTACGTAGCGGCAGGTGTTTTTTGTGAGCGCCATCAGCAAGTTTTAGTTATGATGCAAAAAAATGTTTAGCGCCTCTCCATGTAGTGTTCCATGTATCAAGAGCATCGGGTGCTTTATTAGCGCTGGTGCTGTGTTCCCTACAGCACTCAGTCGAATCAGGCACTCAGTGTCGTTCTCCCCTGGACTTCAATTACCCATTCCAATCCCATTTTTTGGGTGACTTCTGGTTAGCGTATTTACATTTTTTTGTGCTCAGTCAAGTGACAAGGGATCCCTGGCCTGTTCAGAATGTTTTTTGTTCACTGTACTTAGGTTACCCACAGCTAAATTGTTTTTTCATGCCTGCCAATCATGTGTCATTTCATTTGTATGTTCCCAATGTCATTCAAAGAATACTAATGTAATGCACAGCTAATAATATGCATGAAAGGGTGCAGGCCTCAAGGGGACCTGGGTACAAAGTACCACCGAATTCAAGTACTAAACCGATGAGCTGCCAGCACAAGCTCAAAAAGGTCACCTACAAATAAGGCCGCACAAACCAAAATTAAAAAAGGTTTGTATATTTAATATCAAAAAGTACCAATACAATAAAGGCAAAACTATACATTAAACACACAAAACGGACTGATTAAAAAACATGAAGGACAACGCCCTCCAGTGGCAAACCCTTTTATGACTCTAATAAGGTATATCTAAACTGCCTGTCTAATTAGAGAAATATATAATTAATTAAGAACCACTTAAATTCATAGTGTGTGAACAATTCATTATCATAAATTGATAAATACAACAATATAATTAAATAATTAAAGGAAAAAATAGAAAAAAAAGGTGTTAAATGAACACACAGCCCAACAAAAGGGCAAAAAATCTTTATGGAAGTGTGTGAGCCAAGTACATGCTTCACACACAGCCCAGCATAATCAAAAAAGTGCAATGTGCTACAAACGATGACTATGTGTACCAAAAAACAGTATGTGCAAACTACACAAGTGCAAACAATGCTCCTACATACACAATCCCTAATACAATTTCATAATATAAAAAAAAACAGGCATATATATAAAGAGAAACAAAGCTCATATCACCATAATATTGAAGGGTCCCAGGTTGCCACCCAGGGGTTATGTCTGCATCTACGCGTTACGTAGGCATGACCCCGCCCACTTCCTCAGGATGCAGATTACCCAATGTCATTCCATGTGTTTTTGGTCACTGTGCTGCCATCCCCAGTTAAAGGCCTTAATACCTCCATACTGGGCTCAGTCATGGGGAGGGGGCACTACCTGCTACTAAGGAAGAGATAAAGCATAGCAAAAACCAGTGTGGGACAGCAGAACCATAGAATAGGTGATGAGGGGGAGAATTGATTTTCCTTCCCGCACTATATTTTTATTCCTGATGTTTCCACTAGAAACTGCCCTGGTATGGTTCATGAAGGCAAAATCTGCTTCTGTTCTGATGCAGTTATACTGGATGATTTGCAATATTCTGCCTATGCATTACCCAAATCCCATTCTATTAAAGTCTATAGGGGAACATTTGGGATGTTTCTTTGGTGCTTGGAAAGCAACTAAAGTAGCCAAATACCCCTAAATTGCATTGGAAGACCACCACATGTCTAGGAAACATTATTCTTATTACAAAACATTTTTATTTTTTTCAGGGCATCCCAATTTGGGAGACTCCACTGTATGTATCCCCCCAGGATTGCCATAAGTTCACCTTTTCGTCATCCTCATGGTACATGTGTGGGATGCTCATTCCATTCAGATTTTGTTTGCCAACTTGAGCTTAGATGAGAGGTGGCGCTGGCTCATGGAAGAGGTTAGTGGATAAGGCAATAAGGCAAGATTTCAAACATAAAAATGTAGACCAACCTCTCCAAGACTCAAGGGGGTATTGCTGCTTTTACTGGTGTTAAACTATAGATAATAACCAAGAACATGGCACCGACCATATAGAATAACCAATGCAGGAAGAAACTGGAAGGGGCTGCAGAAGAGAGAATTAGGCTCATGCACCTTAAGTGTGCGGCAGTCCCTCTGTCACAGCTCCCACTAGATTGGCCAGAGGAGCAATAGGTCAGGGGGGAATCATTCACATTCCCCTTACCTTGATGCGGCCCCAATTGATGTCACCCGAGCACGCCACCGCTGCATAAAAACGCTCAGATACATCACAGTCAGCTGCAACGCACAGCGATGACAAGGCACCACAGCGGCAAACCCCTGGGAAAGACAGGTGCGACCCATCCTGCAATAATACATATCAAAGTAAGTGAAAGTACTTGTAAATTACCGCAATTCAAATAGACCTTCAATGTAGATACAAACATATAAATTATTTACTTACAACTAATGTGAGACAAAATAAATTTTTCAGGAGAAACAATAATTTATAAACAACATAGAATATATTGCCTAAATTCGAAAGAAATACAAAATATGACTATTGAACTTTACAAACAACAGGTGGATATTCCACTTACCTTATTCCGCCCCTCCTTCCCGGTCAAGGAACCACTGAACACTCTAAATGTAAGTGGATTCACTATAATAACAAAGCACAAATGTAACAAGTTCATGTAAATATACGGAGAATGGAACTTTGCTCTATATGAACCATAGAGAGCGAGCAGAACATCCTGTGTACTGAGGAAGCAATAACATAAAATAAGAAACAGAAATAAAGGGTGACCTTAACCAATATACATAGAACTGTTTTCTTAATAATTGATAAGTGGAGAATTGTTGTATATTCACTATGATCTACATTTTGGAAAATGTGACCAAGCATACACTCCCAAAGGGGATGGGAGGAAAAAGGGACAACCCCCAGAGGTCAAATAAGGACTCCTATTTCTTTTTCTTTGGCTGGGACTTTCCTTGGTATAGCACCAGCCCGAAAGCCAAGAACCCCCCACTAAAATGTATAAAACCTACTGGGTTCCGAGATTGAGTCTGTGGGCTTTCACACTCATCTTGATATCCTTGTCTTCTCTTCATTGATACAAATTTTACACTTTAGGGTTGACTCAGCACCATGCAAGTTTGGACAAAACTCAAACTAGCATCAATTCTCATGCAGAAAATATTCAGGTGGTGAATGACTCAAGGGCCAAGTTGGCCCTCGACTGCAGTCATTAAGCCGTATGCTGCGGTAGGGTGGGTGGCCTGCCCGCAGGGGCAGCAGGCATGGGAGTGTGGGTGGCATGCCCATCGTTTGAATCCTCTTTCCACTTGTGTTGAGCCCTGGAACCCGGCAGAATTACAGTAAGCGTAAGAGTAATTGAAAGAGTGGCTGTGCCACCAGCCCACCCACATTAGCAATTCAACCCCCTTCTCTTGTTTACAGTGCTCCGCAACTGCTGCCAGTGCTGCTGGTCCCCTGGGGACTTTTTTGGGCCTCACCAACAGGATTACCATTGGGGCCTATTATTTAGCCCACACATGGAGGTACAGTGGGAAGCTGATCGAGCAGGACAGGAATACGGGTGCAGCCCACTGCCCATCAGGACAGAGATGGGAAGCAGTGGAGAGCAGAATGTAGATGGGGCAAGACAGAAATGGGGGTTCAATGGGGAGCAGGACAGAGATGGGGGAGCAGGGCATATGAGAGCAGTGGGGAGCAGGACAGAGATGGGGGAGCAGGGCATATGAGAGCAGTGGGGAGCAGGACAGAGATGGGGGAGCAGGGCATATGAGAGCAGTGGGGAGCAGGGCATATGAGAGCAGTGGGGAGCAGGGCATATGAGAGCAGTGGGGAGCAGGACAGAGATGGGGGAGCAGGGCATATGAGAGCAGTGGGGAGCAGGGCATATGAGAGCAGTGGGGAGCAGGGCATATGAGAGCAGTGGGGAGCAGGACAGAGATGGGGGAGCAGGGCATATGAGAGCAGTGGGGAGCAGGGCATATGAGAGCAGTGGGGAGCAGGGCATATGAGAGCAGTGGGGAGCAGGGCATATGAGAGCAGTGGGGAGCAAGGCATATGAGAGCAGTGGGGAGCAGGGCATATGAGAGCAGTGGGGAGCAGGGCATATGAGAGCAGTGGGGAGCAGGGCATATGAGAGCAGTGGGGAGCAGGGCATATGAGAGCAGTGGGGAGCAGGGCATATGAGAGCAGTGGGGAGCAGGGCATATGAGAGCAGTGGGGAGCAGGGCATATGAGAGCAGTGGGGAGCAGGGCATATGAGAGCAGTGGGGAGCAGGGCATATGAGAGCAGTGGGGAGCAGGACAGAGATGGGGGAGCAGGGCATATGAGAGCAGTGGGGAGCAGGACAGAGATGGGGGAGCAGGACAGATATGGGGGAGCAGGGCATATGAGAGCAGTGGGGAGCAGGACAGAGATGAGGGTACAGTGGGGAGCAGGACAGAGATGGAAGAGCAGGAGTGAGATGGGGGTGTAGTGTGGAGCAGGACAGAGATAGGGGTGCAGAAGATGGATGGAGATGGAGGTCTCCTGTCAGCTACTAGCAGCAGGATAAAAAAATAAAGGGATAGTAGTGTAAATGTGGCTTCAGGGGGGAGTGGAATCTGTAATTGGGGGTGAGTGGGTGTTGCTGCTGATGGAGCAGTAATTGCAATGTAGAACAGATGACACAGTGATTGTGCAGGTAAGTGCCACACTGCAAAATGTTTTGAAATCCATATTTAGGCAATGAGCTTGGTATGGTGGGGGCAGGAAATAGATGCACACTGCAGTCCTTCCATCTCCAATTAGGGTAAGCAAGGTTACTGCAATGGTGTGCACCATTCTCTGTCTCCACCAGATGGCACTTTGCTAGGAAATGGTGAGTGTCTCTCTAATGCAGGGCTTGCTGATGGCAGGTTAGCTTAGTTTAGTGCCCTTACACCAACACCCCTCACATTGCCTAAGCATAAGGGAATGGGCCAGAGTGGAGGAAAGGGAAAAAGGGCTTACTAGAGGGTTCATGGGGGCAAAGTATGTGTTGGGGGTCTTGTAAGTAATCAGAGGAGAGCAGTGAGGGGTTATGTTTGGCCAAGTAAACAAGCTAGAAAAACAGGGGCAGGGTGTTATACCGGTAGTGACCCCTACAGGGTACTTAGGAAGAAGGGTGACAATAAACTGGAGGGGGGTTGTAGGGAGCCTTTGGGGGCGACAAGGTACTTGGGAAGTGTGTGGTGAGGAACCTAGGGAGGGGGCAGCAGGAAGCAAGATTCTAGGGGAGGGGATCAAGGAGATTCAGTAATGGAGCACACTGCAAGCAGGAAAGCAGGGGGTACTGGAAATGGCCTCCCCATGTGGGGCAGAAGAGGGGCAAAGGCTTCCATGTGATTGCCGCTGTCACCTCCCTGACCCTTAAAAATGAAATGCTCAAATTAGTCTTAGGAAACAGGTGGGTGACACTTTTCAGAAATAAATGCATAGCTCATCATAAGCCTTCACATAGCTGGGAAGTCACACAGTGGATGGCCTCTTAATCATTTGAAAAATTCCAAGCAGCTTAAATACGGACACATAGGCCTAGATAAGACACCTGCTACCTTTAAGTACGTTTTGTTTCCTCCATGACGTTTTAAAATGACCATGCTGTTATAGGGCCCCAATGTCTGAGATAAAAGAAAATAATATTCACATGGAAGTTGCTTTACAAGTGATGGTATGATGATGATTATGTATACAACTGTAATTTTGTCATTTAAAAGACTAATACAAAAAAATGTTTCTTTTCATGTGTCCCCGGGAATGATCTGCCCTATAACATGTATCATACATGACATAGCTGATACTCTTGCTTACAGTTATCCTGGACAACATTCTCAAAGCCACCTTAACCCTTTGCCTATGGAAAACGCCTATGCCTTAACCAATGCTTGCAGTCTGTCTGGCAGCGATGGGGTTAAGAGATGATTATCAGCTGAAACCAATTTGCTTTGTAACCCCCTCCGCTAACAGGATAAATTTTTCTTTTCCCCGTTTACGTTAAAATGCTTTCTTCAAGCCAAAACACACAAGGCAGCCAAATTACTGACATGTGTTTCTCCCTGGTACCCAATTCCTGAATTCTTTCATGTCCTCTTAGATTGAACCCTCTCCGCTGTTTATTTAAAGAACGTGGAGCACTTCAGAACGATTAAAGCCCAAACTCTATAATAAATAGAGAACAGGGCTCTTAGAGAAGAAAAACACTACAATTTATTTGTTTTTGGAATCCATCTTTTAGCAACATGGAAAGGGTGTTCATGTAGGTTCCTGGGAATGCTGGGAGATGATGTCATCCGCAGACTACACACAGAAATAATAGAGTACACTGGGAATTACATTCCCTATTTGGTTACAGTGAAATATACATTGATTCAAAGTATTTATAAACACTCTCAGGCTTAACTATAAAAAGATGAAGTATATATTGCAGGAACTCAAGCACTGCTATAGCATCACATAGGATTTAATCTGCTAGGATCAGGCATGTGGAGCATTTTATACTTACTTATATAAGTTTGGACATTTAATTAGCGTTATCTGAATGGTTTTGAGAGCCTCTGGATTTAGGAGTGGTTCACACTTGAGAGTTTCTCTCACTCAGCACTCAAAGAAAGTGAAACAATGTATTTATTTTATTTAGAAATGTAAAGCTCCTGCACCTGCTCTACAGGCAAGGTGCAGATTCATTTTATTGAGATACACATTGTATTTGAAAAGTTTGGAAATAACAGCAGCCTATAGGGAATTTAAACACAATGGGCTCGATTCAACAGAGGTCGAAAATGGATTTTTCGTGTGTTTTGTGCTTAAAAAGTTGCGATTTTGCTATATTTTTTTTACGAGTGATTCAGCTACCTGGAACCATTGTAAAACACGAGTCACTTGAATTAAATTCGAGTGCGATTGTAAAAGTGCGAATTAAATTAGTGGATCGAAAAACTTACTACTGCATTTTACAATTCGAAAATGTTACTACTGATTCAGGTGGACTTGATGAGCCACACATGATATAAATTAGAGTGTTTCACACTAGTTTTTTGATGCAGCTTTCAGCAGGAGAAAACTCATTTTGCTCTTTCTCACAATGGAGCCCTTCTACTTTCTTTGCAATGGTAGTAAACTCTAATGGTAGTAAAAAATTCTATTCATAAGAAAAAAGCCTGAGAATTCCACTGTTTGTGAATCACTAGTTAGGAAGACAATGAAAGTCAATGGCACTTTTTTTACTCCTGAAAAAAATACTGAACTTTTTACCCTTTTTTACTAGTAGTAAAAAGTTCCATTGACTTTCAGTGTCTTCCTATCTGGTGATTTGTTAACAGTGAAATTCTCAGGCTTTTTTCTCATGAATTACATTTTTTACTACCATGAGAATTTTTTTCAATGATTTGTGAATCGAGGCCATTGACTTCAAACATATTGCAGATGATGTGGCGCAGAGAAGGCGCACACTACCCATTCCCATATTTTCGGACACGTTTGGAAGTGGATCAGCTGCCATATCAAGCACTTTTCCAGCTTACTACGCTAAATCGGGCAGCTTTGGAATCTATATTTGGCACCATTAACTGGTAGAAGACCTTTGGGTTTTTACATTGCGGTGCGCCAAAACCCAGAATAGTCAAAATCCTGGCTTTTGGTCCACGTTATAGTGTAAGCATAAGAATGGCGTACCATGAGGTTAAAGCTAGCAAAGAGCTGCTCCCTGTACCCAGGGACACGTGGTGCTATGTGAGCAAGCTTTGTATAGAAAACAATGGCCACATTTCTGCATTAAAGGAAACATTTTTAATACAGGTCCCTGGCAATCCAACCAACCCCCCCCCCCAAAAGAAAAACTACATATATGCCTCTTACAAATATTACTGTTTAATTAGTACTTCCACTACAGCATACCTTGCCTCTTTATTACATGTATCCACAATGTTAGCCATGTACATACAGCTACACAGGCAACTTAAAAAGTTGAAAAAAATTATGCATTTACATTTACCCATTGAAAAACCTTACAACACCATGCAACAGTCAGAAAACAATACTAAACAATAGAAAAAAATTCGAGTACATTTTCCAATAATTTTCGCTTGTGACAGCCTTTTTACGAGCATTTTGAAAATTTTACGATTGCATTTTCGAGTTCAAGTATTTAATTCAACCCCTTTTTTGAATCACTCGAAAAAGTTAAAACTTTGTGCATGCGATCTGATTTTTCGAGTGACACGAATTTATTTCTACCTTTGTTGAATCGAGCCCACATGATTCAACAAAGGTAGAAATAAATTCGTGTCACTCGAAAAATCAGATCGCATGCACAAAGTTTTAACTTTTTCGAGTGATTCAAAAAAGGGGTTGAATTAAATACTTGCACTCGAAAATGCAATCGTAAAATTTTCTAATCACTCGTTAAATTTTCAAAATGCTCGTAAAAAGGCTGTCGCAAGCGAAAATTATTGGAAAATGTACTCACATTTTTTTTCTATTGTTTAGTATTGTTTTCTGACTGTTGCGTGGTGTTGTAAGGCTTTTTAATGGGTAAATGTAAATGCATAATTTTTTTTTCAACTTTTTAAGTTACCTGTGTACCTGTATGAACATGGCTAACATTGTGGATACATGTAATAAAGAGGCAAGGTATGCTGTAGTGGAAGTACTAATTAAACAGTAATATTTGTAAGAGGCATATATGTAGTTTTTTCGGGGGGGGGGGTGGTTGGATTGCCAGGGACCTGTATTAAAAATGTTTCCTTTAATGCAGAAATGTGGCCATTCACATAGCACCACGTGTCCCTGGGTGCAGGGAGCAGCTCTTTGCTAGCTTTAACCTCATGGTACGCCAATCTTATGCTTACACTATAACGTGGACCAAAAGCCAAGATTTTGACTATTCTGGGTTTTGGTGCACCGCAATTTAAGAGGTCGACCAAAGGTCTTCTACCAGTTAATGGTGCCAAATAAGGATTCCAAAGCTGCCCGATTTAGCGTAGTAAGCTGGAAAAGTGCTTGATATGGCAGCTGATCCACTTCCAAACGTGTCCGAAAATATGGGAATGGGTAGTGTGCGCCTTCTCTGCGCCACATCATCTGCAATATGTTCGAAGTCAATGGCCTCGATTCACAAATCATTGAAAAAATTCTCATGGTAGTAAAAAATTTAATTCATGAGAAAAAAGCCTGAGAATTTCACTGTTACCAAATCACCAGATAGGAAGACACTGAAAGTCAATGGAACTTTTTACGACTAGTAAAAAAGGGTAAAAAGTTCAGTATTTTTTTAGGAGTAAAAAAGTGCCTTTGACTTTCATTGTCTTCCTAACTAGTGATTCACAAACAGTGGAATTCTCAGGCTTTTTTCTTATGAATAGAATTTTTTACTACCATTAGAGTTTACTACCATTGCAAAGAAAGTAGAAGGGCTCCATTGTGAGAGAGCAAAATGAGTTTTCTCCTGCTGAAAGCTGCATCAAAAAACTAGTGTGAAACACTATAATTTATATCATGTGTGTGGCTCATCAAGTCCACCTGAATCAGTAGTAAAATTTTCGAATTGTAAAATGCAGTAGTAAATTTTTCGATCCACTAATTTAATTCGCACTTTTACAATCGCACTCGAATTTAATTCAAGTGACTCGTGTTTTACAATGGTTCCAGGTAGCTGAATAGCAAAATCGCAACTTTTTAAGCACAAAGCACAAGAAAAATCCATTTTCGACCTTTGTTGAATTGAGCCCCATGCACCTCTCCATATCCTCATTGGTTGTTGTCATTTCTCTAATCTGCCAAAGACATGACTTTCAAGATCTTTTCTGAAATATCTTCCTCAATGTAAAATTGCAAAGACTCCCCCACTGTGTACAGTACATAACATCAAAAGATTCTGTGATTCTGGAGAAATTCATGTGCACAAGAGACAAATGTACATTAGACGGCACTGCACTAAAAACAGGCAGAAATCGGTAATGCAAATCACTGCATGGGCTCAAAAATAATTTTCTATCAATGGGGGTCATGTTAATTATATGATCAATTAATGGGGTTCATGTGATTAATAATCCCATGAACTATTTTTTATATAAATTGAATTTTATATAAAATAAATTGCTAAAGCGTCTGTAATTGGACGATAATTGATCCGTGCAGAATTCATTTATCAGTTGAGTATAATATTGTTTTGACGGGCATAAAATTTCTCATTTGCCGCCTTACCTGTGGCATGTGGAAAGAGAAATCATCCACATAATATGATCTCACTAGTGATCGCTCTAACAAACCGGACAAATCTCTGATCATATACGATTCGGAAGTTCGTTTACTCACTGAACAAACACTGGATATATCTTATATATCTCGTGGAAATGGTCCAAAACGCTGGGTGTACATTTGGGTGTGAATTTTGAGTCTCAATCTCAGTGAGCTTTTTAGCTAATCATGTACTGCACTAAAATAAAAATATAAATACAATCTTTGAGCTAAACAGTGACACTTCCTGTGTCTCCAGTGCCAAGAGACATCTAAATCACCAATATAAAAGTCTATAAAACAGTTCTTATAGATGCAGAGCAAGATAAGGATCTCAAAGAGTCTGTTCAAAATAGTGCTCCAGCACTGACTTCTCTTGTTCTGGGTATTGTATCCCTCCACCAATCACCAGATATGCTTACCCGAAACCAGTAGGGTATCTCATATTCAGCATAGGTATATAGACGTGCCGTTTAGTGATCATTTATCAATGGACATAAGTAGCCATTCCAAATACCGGGGTTTGATTTCAATAACCTTCTCCTAAGAAAATCTTCACAATCTACATATAGAAACAATGCACATATCTGTAGAATATATGTATTTTTCACCCCATTAGACGCATAAGAAGCACCCAGGAGGAGGAGGAAAATAAGAATAAAATATTCTGAAGCAAATGGTGTGCTAAAATCCCCTCCCAATAACCCTTTTACCAACAGTGTGTAGAATCCCCCTAATCACCCCATTACAGACCCGACATTACAGAGAGTGTGTGTGGCATCCCAAATACAGGAAGTGTGCAGGCATCCCAAATACAGGCAGTGTAAGTGGCATCCCAAATGCAGGCAATATGTGTGGCATCCCAAATACATGCAGTGTGAGTGGCATTTCAAATAAAGGCAGCGTGGGGGGCATCCCAAATACAGGCAGCGTGGGGGGCATCGCGAATACGGGCAGCGTGGGGGGCATCCCAAATACAGGCAGTGTGGGGGGCATCCCAAATACAGGCAGTGTGAGTGGCATCACAAATAAAGCCAGCGTGGGGGGCATCCCAAATACAGGCAGTGTGAGTGGCATCACAAATAAAGCCAGCGTGGGGGGCATCCCAAATACAGGCAGTGTGAGTGGCATCACAAATACAGGCAGTGCAAGGCATCCCTAATACAGTGTGCTACATGTCCCCAAAAACATAAAAAACCTCACATTCCCAAGCTCCCACGCCGGTGCTGTCTCCCGGCAACTTAAACACATAGTGAGAGAGACACACAATCACAGATAATACATACCGCTCCCCGCTGCCCTCACCCAGCACCGCCTGCTGTCACTGCAGCTGTTTACCACCTGCATACAAACATGCGCCCATGGGGCAGTTCTAGGTTCCGGGTGGGAGTGGCCTGTGACTCGGGCCAGCGTCATTGGATGCTGGAACAAGTCACAGGCCATGCCACCTGGTTTCTGGTGGAACCGCCACCCAGGAAACACGTGTTTATGTGCAGGCAGCGGGCAGCAGCAGCGACAGTGGGTGGTGACGGACAAGGGCAGCAATGTTTTATTTTCACATTTGTCCTTTAAGAAGCACTGACATTTTCCCCCCGCTTTTGGGGGGTGCGTCTTAAAGGGCAAAAAATACAGTAATACAAGGACCCCCAATGAGATACCTCTCACGGCCGTCAGATTTTCAAAGACAAAATGAAAGGGGCTCTCTAGCAGCTTCCCTTTGCAGAGCAGGATATGTGGAGGGAGCTAAGCCCACCAGTATTTCACTAAGTCGCTTTTTTTTTCTTCTGCCATGTAGAGAATTTGATTCTAACCAGGGTTTTAAAGGTTTTAAAATTGGCTGACTTACGGAAGCAAACCTTAGAAAATCCTGTTTCTAAGTAGGTGAAATTGAGCAACTATATACTATGAAACCCTCAATGATTTGCAAAAACACACACTGATCAATGGAAATAGCCTTTTAATTTAACAGGAAAACACATCTCTGTAAAATTATTTAAATTAATTATATACAAAAATACACACAAAATAATTCATTGCAAAGAAATTGACCCCTTTAATATAGCATACCTAAACAAGGTGCAGCCAATTATTTCCTAAGGTTACTAATATAAATATTTGAAATGAATAAAGATCATCTGTACATAGTCAAGGCACTTGATGTAATTGTAGTATAAATATACGTTTATCTGTAAGGATCAACTTCTAGTGAGCCAGTATCATGGCATTTGATACACAATGAAAACACGGCAAGCTACTACATAAATAAGGTAATTGAAAAGCATAAGCCAATCAAAAGCCACGTAAATCTGCAAAGAACAGGCCATTTATCCAGAATGAGTGATCATGACAGAATGAGACCAGGGATGGAGGTTGGCGATAATACTGTGTATCTAGCTAAGCTAGAGTTGACAGATAAGAATCTAGGATTTTTTATTTTTTCCTATTTTTAATCAAAAACATGATCTTGGCTTTGCCAGGTTATCAGCCCTTTTATATAGTAAATGCACACAATAATGTTTGGATTGCGGACTGAGTCTTGAACATATATGTAGAGATAGAGACAGGGGCTTCTGGGCTGATCCTCTTGCATATGTTTATTCAAACATATTTTTAAAAGTAATGAATTAATACATAAGAAGTATTACACAATCAGTCCATCCAGTCACTTCACATGTACTGTGGCTGCAGGTGGACATGTTTCGCTCCTCAGGGGCTTTTTCAACACCTGTTGGATACTGATTACTTGCCTGAGTGATCTATTCCCCAAAATGTCTTTAAATCATCCACCTCAATACGTTTTTTAGGGGCCGCCGTGTCTCCTTGTAACTTACCTATAGACGCAAATCATTTTAAATGTAGCCGCCGCCATCACACCGTCTGTGGACTCCGGACCAATCATAGAGAGGCAATGTAAAATTATCAGCCTATATTTTCCCAGAGTAGCTATCTGGTGAACACTGGGTCAATGCCAGTTGGCAATGGGCTTTTGTATTCCCCTTGTGCCCAAGAAAGGAGTGAGAGTAATAAAGTGATGTTATCAGCAAGCCACCTGCTGCACATAGCTGGCCGGTGGCTTTTGAAGTCAAAATATAAATTCAAATCATTGTCCAGCATCCTTTTGGTAGATCCAAGGCTCATGGAAACTTTCAGGCAACTTCTTTCTTGATTACAGAGGCAGAGCCCTCCCTGTCTAAACAGTCTGGCTATGAGACAAGGGCAAGCCAGGAAACTGGAAACAGTAAATACGTTATTTGGGGATCTACATTTTATTAAGGGAGAGCGCTAGCTTTATATAGTCTAACTCACCTCTCCCCAATCCTACAGCGCATGTGCGGCCTCTTCTCCAATCAGCACACTCAGATCTACACACTCCCACTCATCTAAGAATTTACTCCAGCCAAGTCTAGCTGAGTGCACCAGCGGCTGCATCCCCGCTACCCTCTAACAGAAAGCATGCCTGCGCTGGTCATTCAGAAATGCCTGATGCGGACATGCACCCCGCTAAAGGTAGAGCAGGAGGCGGCCGCTGCTCGCGCTATGCACCAAAGCATCCTGGGAGAAGGTGAGTTCACTGGGTGACCTTGGGGGTTTCACACAGCGGGGCATCCCGAATCTGGATGCCCTGGGGGTAGGGAATCATGTGGCCCTGGAATGTTATAGATTTCAGGGTCGTCATATATATATATGTATTTTTTTTGTATTAAAGTAGCATAAAATATCTAAATCCTCCTTAGCAATTTGACTGTAGGTAATAACAGAGGTCAACTGGGGGAATGGATGCTCTAATTGTCCTCAGAGAGAGCACCATCCCACAAAATTATTAAATTAATTACATTTAATAATTCAAAAAAAATTACAACATAGACACTAAAGACAATTAAAAACACATATACACTGGGGACAAAGGGACTATCTCACAGAATAGGTTGAAATTAATGGTGCAACAAATACTGTGAAATATATGCACATATAGGGCCTAATTTCTCAAGCAGTTTTGCCAGACTACACCACATCGGCACAAATTAGAATGGTGGAAAATATAATAATAATAAAAAAATAACAGTGGTACATGTTGCAGCACTGCAAAATCAAATTTGCTAAAACCTAAATGCTGCAGCAACATACTGGGAAAATGATAAATTATATTTTCCACTACTCTAAATTGTACCGAAGGTGCAGAGTCTGGCAGCTAGTGCTTGATAAATTAGGCCCATAATGGATATATATTATAAATACATCCATTAACTAATAAATAGAACTAATACATGAAGTTCCTGTCAAGAAACACACAAAAATATATATTTTACAACTACATGAAATGTTTTGTGCAAAAATATTTGCCAAAAATCCTAACTATAATTCAAGTATCATTTTTAATGAAAAACAGTAAATTAGGCTACAGTTCTCTCCACAGGTTCCTGCACCACTTCACCCCCATAAAGTGGTCACTGTCTAAAACCTCTTAATAAGCCTTCCAATATGGACTTCTGGACCAGACTGAGTGGGAAGTAGGGCTTTTCCAACATCTCATGCATTTAGGGGGTTTCAGATAACCACCTGTTTCTTATGTTACCATTACCTTGCTATATCTCACAAACTACTTTAGGTTTTTATATTTTCATAAAAATTCACATTTTATATTGATAAATATTGGAAAAAAGGGGAAGAAGTTATTCTCAAATATATGTAGTTAAATATCCCACATTTATCATCAACAGTCAATACTCTTGACATGGTCCAAATATAATACGTTATAATATTGTCATACACAAGTAAGGGATTTTGGAAGTCTACTGAGGTTATAGGTTGGCCGAGACCATACTGAAAGTATAGTCTAAAAATGATTGGTCAGAGATGAAGAAGTAGCTCCAAGAGTGCAAGCTGATAATAGGTTGAGAAAATTAAGACCTCAATAATCACCTCTAGTTTTAGCAGTTAATAGATCAATGATGAGTTTGTAGGGGCAGTTCCAGTAAAGTGATTAGACCAGAATCCAGGCTAGAAGGTTTTCAGTACAGAGTTAGTATATAAATAGCATATCATGAGAGG